>LNAC01000117.1:2646821-2758320 GCA_002007465.1 Ailurus styani
GAGCCGGCGCCACCGGGACCGCTGCTTCTACCGCGGTACGGTGGACGGCAGCCCCCGCTCGCTGGCGGCCTTCGACCTCTGCGGCGGGCTCGACGGCTTCTTCGCCGTTAAGCACGCGCGCTACACCCTGAAGCCGCTCTTACGCGGGCCCCGGGCTGAGACCGAGGCCGGGCGAGTGTACGGGGATGGGTCCTCGCGGATCCTGCACGTCTATACCCGCGAGGGCTTCCGCTTCGAGGCCTTGCCGCCACGCACCAGCTGCGAGACTCCCGGGTCCCCGCCGGGGCCTCGCGAGCGCCCCCCGGCGCCCAGCGGCCCCGACCGACGCTGGGCGCTGGCCCCGCCGCTCCTGGACCCGTCGGCTCCCGCCTCCGAGGGGGCCCGGGGCCCCCAGACGTGGTGGCGGCGGCGGCGCCGCTCCATCTCCCGGGCCCGCCAGGTGGAGCTTCTCCTGGTGGCTGACGCGTCCATGGCGCGCATGTACGGCCGCGGCCTGCAGCACTACCTGCTGACCCTGGCCTCCATCGCCAACAGGCTGTACAGCCACGCCAGCATCGAGAACCACATCCGCCTGGCCGTGGTGAAGGTGGTGGTGCTGGCCGACAGGGACAAGAGCCTGGAGGTGAGCAAGAACGCGGCCACCACGCTCAAGAACTTTTGCAAGTGGCAGCACCAGCACAACCAGCTGGGGGATGACCATGAGGAGCACTACGACGCGGCCATCCTGTTTACGAGGGAGGTGAGTCCGCCCTGCGCGCGCGGTCCAAGCGCTGGTGGAAGGACGCAGGTGGAGGTTCCGGCTTGCCCCGGGCCTTGCTTTTCCCACGGACCTCCTGCCACCCCCCGTGGGCTTAACTGCTCCTCCCAGGAGAGCCAGGGAGCCTTCAGCTTTGCTCCTGGAGTCGGGGTCTGCCCGACAGCGGTTCCTGCCTTAAATGACTAAACCCGCACTGACAATCCATCCGTCAGGCAGAATGTCTCTGGGCTGAGACGTGGTGTCCTAGATGCATGCTTAGGATAAGAAGGGACTGGCGTGCTTGGGAAAATGTGGAGAGCTAAATGGGAAGAGGGGGAAAGCAGGTTTGTCTTCGGAATGGGAGCTGTCTCTATCTCTCTCTCTCTTCCCTTCTTTCTCGTTTTGTTGGGGGAGATCCTCCACTTTCCAGGGAACCTCAATATACAACTTTGTCCAACCCCATGGGAAGGGTTTTATTGGTTCATTCGCTGTAGTCACTTTTATCCACACCCTTCCTTTATAAAGGTCCCTACCTTCTTCCTCGAACCACTTCTGTGACATAAGTTGAGGAGAGACTCTCCAGAGGACAGACTCTTTTCTCCAATCTCGCTCTTGAACGGAGTTCTTACATGTCCACCTGGTGGAATTTTGGTTTCCGGGAAGGAGGGGATTCAGGAGGGCAGGGAGGCAGGGAAGATACAGGAACCTAATGCTGTCAGGTTCCTTAGCAACTCCTCTCCCGAGTCCTCCAATGCCCCACAAGCGCCGCCTGTCCCTCCGGAGCTGCCAGCGAAGGGTCACATCCAGCTTGCATGTTTGGGGTTTGGATGAATATGTTTCTGAAGCCCCAGTGTGGAAAGATCTGGGCAAAGAGTCAAGACATGAGGAAGGAATGTTTGCCCAGGATTTCCCTCTTTTAAGGAAGATGGTTACAGGAAGGGAAAGAAAGTGATCTTTATAGGCCCAGAGGTTCTGGGAAGCACACAGTATCTATTTGCTCAATCATTCCATCACCACGTTAAGTGTGACTTTCAGACACACAGTCTGGGCTGGGTTGGAGCCTGGCTTGCTCAGAGCTCTGAGCCTACTTCATGACTCTCCTCTGATTGGCAGCTTTAAGTCATGCCTCTCAGATGCCTGGTAAAAACTGCCTTTTAAAGCTCATTCTTTAAGTGTTTGGGAACCACCCAGGGTAGCCGAAGGACTCTGAATTTTGAAATATCATGCGAAAGCATGGTATGAAATGGGGCAACCAGAGCTAGGATAGGAAATGCACTGATGGCTTGCAGAAAGCTTCAGAATCATGCAGCTCCACTACCTAATTCTCTATTTTTACCGAGGCACCACTGGTATGAAGGAAAAGTGTCGATAAATTTGGAATGGAGAAACACTTGTGGTCCATGGGGGTGGACATAAATGTAAACCACATGTAAACAAGGGTGCCAGAGAGCAACAGCTTAGGAAGAACCTGGCAGCCCACAGTGCTATGCACGATGGAAAATCTGCCTTCTCATTAAGTGATCTAAAAACCATCCTTTAATTTCTCTGCGCTACATAAATCTTTGACACGGAAGAACATTTGTTTTGTAGCCTTCCATATGAAGTGGTGTTCTCCTGTAAAGCTAGNTTTTTTTTTTTTTTTTTTTTTTTCTGGTAAGCAATTTTCCACGTCTGGATTTCTTGCTTTGCTGCATCACAAGAAGCTGCCAGAAAGAAGGCTTCAGAGAGTTTGTGGAAGGAAGTTCTCTAAAGACAGAGGAAAAAAATACTTTTGTAGGCACACTGCTCCAAAGACTAGGTCATTTTAATAGTTCAGTTTCATTTTTTAATACAAATGCACATTCCACAACTTTTAAGACAAAAATTAATAGAAAACCCCATTCCTCCCTACCTCCTGCCTCATCATTTTCCTACCTACTTCCCAGAAAAAAAGGAAAACTAGTCCCTGGTTCTGAATGATCTGTCTGTTGCTTTTTCTGGATTTGTGTTTTATTTGGGTAGTTAGCAATTCCTATGTTCCAAGCTCTGAAACATATCAGTACATTGTAAGTAGATAAAAGCAAGGGAGAAAGAAATTAGCAGTCTATCTTAATGTTAATAAGTATTATAATAACATACATTTTCCAAACTAGTCTGCACATGGAAAATATTTTGCATGGGCCCTCCCTGGTCTCCCTGCCAAGCAGAAGCATACTTTTGGTAAAGCAAATCTCATTTAGCTTTGCGGTTGGCCGTCTGGTATATACATCTAACTTGAGGGGAACCAAATACTTGAAGAAGCATGTGTATGGTGAATATATATATTTAATTTAAAAGAATGCTGTTAATTAGGAGACCAAGAAAAATTTTACAAGACCCTTCTGCGGCATTCATTAAGACTACTTCAAAATGTAAAGTTAAGCTCCATCTAATACTTCAGAATGTGGAAAATGAGAGGACTAGAGCAGAAATAATCTGAGCTCTTCTACCATAGAAATCAGATATCTTAAGGCCTAAAAAAAATGTTCATGACTATTTTTTTTTTCAATGAGAAATACCCTGAGTTGGCACCGGGATCCAACTTTTACAACTCTGTTTTGAATGTAAGAAGTGCGTTGCTTAGCAGCCAGACGCCAAGCCATCAAATCCATGTTTTGATGGGCTCTGAGCACTGTTCAAATTTTGTGTCCAGATGTCGTCTCTTAAATTGCTTGTTTTTCAGGGATGAAGCAAATGTGTGAGGATATGTTTTCCACTCCTGTTTACTAGCCCAGGCCACCTTGAACGTAGGGTCTGGGAGTCAGCAGAATAGTGCTAGCAATTCTTTTATCAAACTAACACACTTCACTGAACCCCGGCACTCTAATTAGAGAAACTTAGCACCAGCCAATTTTCTGGCATAGGAGCCGTTTTCATTCTGGAATAGCACTCATGCTGGAATTCACACCACTTCTGCCATCAAACAGTAGAAATCTGATCTCCCCGGGATTTAATTTTGCTCTCCAGAATCCTTTCCTTGTCCCTGGCTTCCTCTTTTATTTTTAAATAGGGTCTTTAAAGACAAACTCTTAAACCCACTTTGGAGATCACACATTCTTCTTTAGTAACAAAAACCCTACCTGGTGGATGACAAAATCAGAGATTGTTTAAGGTCCCTTCATCCCCAACTTCACATGGATCAAAAGCATTGGACTGAAAATGAACCAGCTACAGACTTTGCAATATACAAGGTCCATTCATTTCCATTAACTGTGACCGTGCCAGCTAATAGGCAGTTGTCTCTCAGCTACACCTCCCTTCCTGTTGTTCTACCTTGCAGTGCTCTCCTCTACCAGCCAGCCCCTTGTTAGGTTGAGACAATAGGGAGCCCTCAAGGGGAAGACCAGAAGCTAGGAGGAAGAAGATGGATGTACCCTTTCTTACTTCCTTGGATTAACTAATCCAATTGCATATTTGAGTTCAAATCCCATTTAAAGTCTGAAGTGAACTCCAAGCCAGGATTTCTAGCCTATAAATCAATCCCAATCAATGAAAATCTAAATAACTCAGAAATGGGAAGACCAGGAGCAGACTAAATAGCTCTAGTTGACGTTTTAAAAACACATGTGAATTGCAAGTTCCTAAGAGAATAGATCTTAAAGGTTCTCGTCACAAGAAAAATTGTATCTATGAATAGTGATGGATTTTAAATAGACTTATTGTAGTGATCATTTCACAACATAGACATGTATCAAATCATGTTGTACCTAAAACTAATATAATAAGTCAATTATATCTCAATGGATAGATAAATAAATAAAGTAAAGAGTATGCTGAAAAATCTAGTGTCCATTACAGACAATATACCACAATACACAGGATGTATGTCGTTATTGTCTTTCTCTCTCACTTTTGGTGCTTAACTATTAGTGCCTTCTGTGTGTGAGGCACTCATTTATGCAGCTGAAGGCAGCAAGATGGAATATACCTGCTCCCTGCCCACCTGTACTTATCACCAGGGGAAAGGAAGCAGGTGCACACATGAATCTCTCTAGTGTTAGGAAAACTTAGGTAAATGTGACTGAGTTATAAACAAAGTCTGTGAAAAGAGAGGGAAGGAGTAATCAATTCTGCCTGTGGATCTTTATATAGGCTTAAATACAGATGTGTGATTGAATTAGAACTCAAAGGATAGATACACTGTATTTGGATACAGCCAGCTTTTACTGAGCATTTTTTTGGGTACTATACATAATCATAAATCATTTTACAATTAATCCTTTCTATAATCTGCACCCTTACTATCATCATAACTGGGCAGATAATGTCTTTCATGAAAACAGATAGTCTTCTAAGAGTAATAACTGCCAAATGGCAGAGAGAGAAAGTAGTCCTGTCTAGTGGTCTCCAAACAAAATATTGTAACTAATTTATTCAGTCAATATGTTCCTAATAAGGAGAGAGGGATTCAGAAATTTGAAATGTGACCCCTTTCTTAAGAGTCTGTTCCAGGGGTGCCTGGGTGCCTCGTTGGTTTAAAGCCTCTGCCTTCAGCTCAGGTCATGATCTCAGGGTCCTGGGATCAAGCCCGCATCAGGCTCTCTGCTCGGCAGGGAGCCTGCTTCCTCCTCTCTCTCTGCCTACTTGTGATCTCTCTCTCTCTGTGTCAAATAAATAAATAAAATCTTTAAAAAAAAAAGAGTCTATTCCAGGAAACAGGCAAGGAAGTGGATAATTGTTACATATCATGATGATTTTTATAATACATGTGGTCGTTAGATATCTTGGAAATACATTAGAAGGTTGACTAACCCATGTGAGTTCAATTTGGAAGAGGGCCTAGAAGTTACCCAGGGCCATAAGGAGGAGATAGGCATTGCAGAGGTGCCCAGATATCCTGTGCAATGGCCCAGTGGCAACAAGTGAAATGTAGGGGGTTAGAAGTGATATGATAGACAATATGAGAGCAGAAGGGTGACAGAGTACAGAGAAGATGATAACAACTAGATAATAGAAGAAATTTTGTGTCGTGAGAAAGAGAGAAATCTCAAGTTCTCTTCTTTTAAGGACACTAACTAATCCTATTGGACCAGGACTCCACCCGTATGACCTCATTTAACCTTAATTACCTTCTTAAGGGCTGTGTCTCGAAATACAGTCGCATTGGGGATTAAGGTTTCAGCATATGAATTAGAGTTTTGGGGAGGGAGACAAGCAAGTCAGTCCAAAACACCATGTTTAAGAGTTTAAATTGTAAATTAAATCCAGTGGGAATCTATAGAAAGAAAACGGCAGTGACCAGAAGTATGTTCCAGAATGAGCTTTCCTACATGAGTCGCTGAACTCAGCCCAGGGGGAGCATTTGCAGGCTATTTCAGTAACCTGTAGGAGGAGACTTGAGATGGTCAAAATTAAAGCATTAGCATTAGAAATCGAGAAGCAGGGACCAAATCAATAAATTTTAAAATGAGGTGGATGTGAGTTCATTTAGCCTTTCCATCAGCAGGAATGTCTGGGCTAAAGTTTGGCACCGAAGTGTTGATAAGATACGTAGGAAATAGCGGGCAAGAGGGGACATAACAGTGCAGTGGAGGTTGATCGGAAACCTGGGTTGCATTGTGCAAGGCTGAATGCTTGGTGCAGCCTACTCAGATATGGGCTCTAGAAGGTAACTGACAGCAGCATACAGGCAGGGAAGTTACAGGAGACAAAAGGCCCACTTAGAAGCCTCAGATGACAGTGCAGGCAGGAAGGAATAATGGAAGGAAACAAGAAGGAGTAGATACCTGAGACATTTGGTAGATGGAATCAGTGACTTACAGTAGCCAATCAGATGTGGCAGGAGAGAGAGAGGTGCAAGGAAAAGATGTCCAGGTTTCTTATCCAATGCTTACATTTTCTTCTTTTTTGGAATATCTTAGCACATTTTGTAAGTTTAGTAGGCTTCTAAATTATTGAGTCTTACCAAACATACCGTAGAGATAAAGACCATGCCTTAGTATTTGTCACAGGAAAGGAATTTATTTGACCTGGTACAAATTATAAATGTAAAAGATAACAGTAATGTCGAGAAAAACATGCGTGGTGATTTACCAGTACCCTGGTGAAGGTGGTTCAGGAATTGAGATGTTTAGGGCGCCTGGGTGGCTCAGTTGGTTAAGCGACTGCCTTCAGCTCAGGTCATGGTCCCGGAGTCCCAGGATTGAGTCCCACATCAGGCTCCCAGCTCCATGGGGAGTCTGTTTCTCCCTCTGACCTTCTCCCCTTTCATGCTCCTCTCTCTCTCTCAAATAAATAAATAAAATCTTTTAAAAAAATAATTGGGATGTTTAGATATAGGTTTGAATTTTGACTTCACCAGTCTCAAGTTTGCACCTTTGGACACTTACCGCCCCTGAGCTTTAATTTCTCCACCTATAAATTGGAGTGTTTTCATTTAATACCAACGTAGGTAGAACTGGAAAGATGTAGAGATCAACTGGTCCAAATTCCTTATGTTAATGATGAAGGAACTTTTTCTCAAAGCATATAAACAACTTACGTAATGACACTTACTAATGGCGTTACAATTAAAAAGTGGTCTATTTTGTATTCACTGTGTCTCATCAGCTTCCATTCCCATTCTCCAAAATGGCTCTTCCAAGCATCTCCTCCCTGCAATCCATAACTCATGGCCTCCCTCTTCCCTTTCTTCTTCCTTCACGGAACTCTGGGCCCAGGCTGTCTTTCCAGCTTCCCCTGATGGCATTCCACCCAATTCTCCAGTCATGACAAACTTCCTGACATTCCCCCAAATAGAGCCTGCCTTTTGCCATCCCCTGATGTATTGACCAGTCCTTCCTACCTGGTATACCCTTCCTCTAAGACTTCTATTCCTCCCTCAATATCTAGTCACTTTTATTGATTCACTCCAGGAGAGCATGTCAGTTGCTTTTCTGCATTCCCTCAAAAATCTGTTCATAATAGCATGTCATGATCTGCTTCCCTCTTGGCATATCTGTTCTGCTTACCTGTTTTCTTAAGGTCAAGGTCAGATCATATTTATTGATCACAGGGTCAGCAGATTGTGGGCACACGATAATTGTGTTAGGAATAAGTGAATCTAGATCCCTTGGTCCCTAATCGAGTTGAGCTCTATATGTTCAATATTACCTAGTTGTATCCAGAAATGATAGAGATTGTATAACATGGGTCGTTGTAATAGTCAGACCAACAGACATGATTAATGTCGTTTCTCTTGAGATCTAAATCAAAACCTCTACAATTGGGGATTGCTGTGTAGGTAGCCCGAAAGACAGATGACACCTCAAGAACTGGCTGCACAGGATAAATGTAAATTATGGTGTGTACGTGTATGTGATTTTTGGTTTTGTTTTTCATATTTTTATGTAATCCCATTTTTTAAAAAGATTTGAATTACTTATTTGAGTGAGAGAGAGAGAGAGTGGAGTGAGGAGTAGGGGGAGAAGTAGACTACTGAGCAGGGAATCCAGTGCAGGGCTCGATCACAGGACTTCGGGATCGTGACCTGAGCAGAAGCCAGACGCTTAACCGACTGAGCCACCGTATGTTTGTATAATACATGTAACTTAAATATGTTCCACACCAGATTCATTCTTCTACCACTAATCCCTCATCATAGGAACTGGGAAGAGAGACAGACATCTAAGGCTAGTTAAACCATCTTCTGTGTCCTTCTCTTGAGCTCCATGCTTTACCATGCTTACGAGATGGTAACATCTATAGAAACAGAAGTTGCTGTTATTTAACTCCAGATTCCACTGTACAAGGTATTCTTGGTTAATTTGGGCTTCCACTGCTGCATTTGTGATGACATCTGCTCTTCTCCCCTTGTGTTTCTTTTGGCTCCTTCCCTCAGCGTGTTTATGCTGCCTGAAAGACCAGCCTCCCAGTCAGGGCTTGAAATCCTATAGCTTCTCTTACCCATTCCACGTTGTGCATTCTCATGTTTGTCTGATCTACTTTTCTAACCCAGTACCGACCACTAGGATTTGCTAAGTTGTACTATCTTCTGGGCATCCACTTCTCAAGGTAGCATCCTTCGCTGGATCCCTGCCCCTGCTCCCTACTCCATCCAAAGGAATAGATCTGGATGCTACTAGGCCACCTAAATTCCATGATGAATCAAAGATATTGACATAGTCATAGTCCTCTAAATGTCCACACCTGGTGAAAGGTCACCATGTCAGTGACCTCCTTGTCAAGTCTTCATTGGTCTTGCTGACCATCTCAGCTCTATTTTTGAGTTACATACAATGCCCCAGTCATATATCCTGGCCAACACCACAAGCCCACCTAGTAAGTCTGCATACTTTTGTAACCCTTCCATTTTACTAAATCTTCCTTTGCATTGCTATCTACACCATAGTGATAAGAAATTTATCCTGCATGAAAAGGACCATCTTTAACATAACAAAGATATAGCTTACCTTCAGATCTACACTGACCAAGCAGAAAAATCTTGTCAGCCCTTGTAAGTTAATTACCTTTTTGCGGACAGTATATATGATTCACATTTTTCCAATATTCCCTGCTTCCAGATCCATAAGATGGATGGATGGATGGATGGATGGATGGATGGATGGATGGATGGATGGATGGATAGATGATTGGATGGATGACACATAGATAGATAGATAGATAGATAGATAGATAGATAGATAGATGCTATTGCCCCTTTAGTATACTTACTCCTGTTCTGAATTTAAAAAAAAAATCCTACAAACTTCAAATAAGGTTTGCAACTGTAAATGTCATTATAAATCTCTACCAGTAAGTAGGTCTGAGTGTGATGTGCTATATTCTTAATAGATTTGATGTACAAGCTGAGGTTTAATACATTGGAATGAACATTGGATCGTAAAGAAATACAGACGTTCATTGTAAACCTTGGGAATGAAACCATAACGGGGTGTCAGGGTTTGAAATTGTGTGAACGAAATTGAGAGGTTACCAGTTTACATAATTATAGTTACAAAAATATATAGAATATGGCGATGTCGTCAAGGGGTTTAATCAGTGTGGTTAAAAAAAAGTAACAACTGCTTCTGTTGATAATTTTGTCACATGCACACATTTCTATGGCAAAGGGCCAAATGCATTTAATGCAATTCAAGGATAACAAGGAGAGTTGATAGCCTCTAATGAGCAATTGCTACCAGCAAACAGAGAGATACTAAGAATCCAGTTTAAACTCTATTCAGAACAGGAGGGCCATTTCTATTCACTGTGGCTCTTCATCTGAGCTTATTAATGACAATATGGAATAAGAAGGGAAAACAATTTTTGCATTTTGTTATTTAAATATAACGAACCCCAAATTGTGAAAATAAACATAAATACTATTTTTTTAAAATGTGTGCAGAAATAACCTATGGTGTCTAGCAATAGCAATGACAACTGAGTCTTTCGTCTAAAAATTACTGAAATGATTGGAGGAAAACTGGATTAAAAATGTATTGTACTATATTATTATCTCAAAGACTGATTATTATGCAAAAGCGTGTTCCAATTTCAATTTTAAAAACTACTAATTTGTTCTCGACAGCTGTAATTTGAGATCCCACGGGATGACATATGAGGATACACAGGAAAGTTGGGGAGGCTATTGCTGGTGTGGTGACTTGATTCACCAAAGCTACTTGGCCGAGATTTCCACTATCTGAAGCTATAATAACATGGTGGCACCAATGTAATACATCACAGCTGGGATCTCATAATATATGGAACACAATAAGGACCTGAAAATATACTAGAAAGAAGACAGTAGGGTGTATCTTTTAGATATTCTTTACTTTGGTTGGATTTGTATGCAGCAACATAGGGAAGATTTAGAAGAGTATGTTGATGTTGAGTAGGTGACATTGGTTTTGTAGTAATAACATCTTGCACTGACTTCTGGGAATCTGTTGAGATCTTGCTAGCATATTGTGTATTAAGGTGTGTGATGTCTGCCTTGCATCTGACTGAATGTCACAATTTACCTCAATTAAGCAAATGTTTGTTGAGTTTGTGGCATAAGCCAGACGCGGTGATAGTTGGAGATGCAAAGATGGTAGCTGTAATAGAAATGACACTTACTATTGCAACTGATCAATAGTCATCTTTCATAATAATTGATTTTTTAAAAAAATCCTTTCCTTCTACGATTATTCACTTATGGCTTACTAGGATATTGTCTTGCTTTTGTGAATGTTAATGTTCATGATGTTAATTGATTTTCATTGAAAACAGTAGTCAAGCACAAGAAGTTCTAATGTCTTTTAAAGCTCAAATAGCATATAAGGGAAAGCCAATCATTACAAATCTATCATGACAAAATTTGGGTTTATATTTTCTCTTAAAATTATCTCGTGATGTCTCTTTCATCCAAATCAATCATTTTTAATGATCATTTAAAATGATCATTTTAAATGATCACTTGGGATGTGATCATGTTTTTCTTTGAGAATCTCCTAAAAACTATACAACTTCTCACCAGTGAAAAATGCACACACTCACTTGTATAAACATAATGTATTCATATATTTTCTGCAGATCGATCAGATTGAGAAATCTACATGAAATCTACATCTTCAATCTACATGAAATGTTATGAGTAAGACCGTATACATTTTTGAAGACACAACCGGTGAAGTTACAGCTCCATTTGGAAATTAGGAGATGCTCTTTCGAGGAATTACACTTTTGGATTACAATTTAGTTTCCCATTTGAATTACTGATACGCTGACATTTTGCCACAAATAGGTGGTTGCAGTTTGCCCCAGTGATGGAAAATAAATTATTAGGCCATCCATCTGATAAATTTAGCATGAATTTAAGCCAGAATAGTAGGGCTTTAGTAAGCCTGACTATACGTGAAAGTGATCTCAGACAAATGTGCCTGCGTGTACGCTCCAGAGCTTTGGGAAAGCTACCACGGCTGTTGTGAGGGACAAACCACAATCCTAGGACATCTTTTCCAATGTAATTGAGTCCCATCATCCTTCTGTGCCTCTGGGGCCCAGAGAAGCTTGCAAGAGTCGATGCCGTTAGTTTGTCTTTGGAACATTTCCAGAGCTGAACAGGTGATACCATAAACATATCCCGCTCTCGCTGTTTGGAGTGAGCAAGTGGCTCTACAAGGTGGCTCCTTCTGGATGTCAATTGATTTTAATGATTTCTTTCTTTCTCCCGGTCAGGATTTATGTGGGCATCATTCATGTGACACCCTGGGAATGGCAGACGTCGGGACCATATGTTCTCCGGAGCGCAGCTGTGCTGTGATTGAAGACGATGGCCTCCATGCAGCATTCACCGTGGCTCACGAAATTGGTATGCAGCGCCTTTTCCCTTCCCTCGCCAAATCAAACACTCCTAACAGCTGCAACAGGAACCAAAATACTTGGCAATTAATTCCAGATTTCTCCAGGTTCCAAAGGACTGTTAGGGTTTGCATTTGTTTATGTTTGCACTTTCAGGGTTAACTAGTTAGAGAGGAGGAAGGCAAAGTCAGGCACCCAGTAGATGTTTCCTTTTTGACAGTGTCATTTAAGAGTTTAAGAGAAATTTGCTACTGCTCCTGTCTTCTTAAGCATCCGGCAATGACTCCTAGACGGCATTTGTCACAGTTGATTAGGGAATGCAGGAATGTCCCTCTTAAAAGTTACTGGAGGCGCTACCGACTCAATACTGACTCATCCAGGGCTAATCAGTTTGCACAGAAATTTGTCATGTTTATTCCATTGTGAGGGATCAGAGCTCCTGTCAAAGGTAAACAATAGCTCATGGTAAAGAGTCCTATCTCCTTTTTAATAGCGAAGACAGAGAAACCAAGGCCAGCAATCAACAGGGTTTGTCTTCAAATGTCACCTGGTTTGTGTGTCATAAGAAACACATCTAAATCTTAAAATTAGAAATTTGGGACTGAGTTCCTTGTTGAAAAATATCCCGCCAGGTAGGAAATGTGTTTTCCAGGTGATGACCCAGGCTCCTGGGTATATGAGTATTTAGTACTTAGAATTAGGCATTAGAATCAGACACATCCGAGCTCAATTCTTACTAGAGTACTTTCTGCTGGTCTTATTATTGGTCTTATTATTTAAACTCTCGAAGCTCGTTTTCATATCTGAAATACAGAAATAATGGCGCCGATTTCATGGAGTTATTTCAGGGACCAAATTGCCTAGGTTACAGATACTAGCTGTTACTTACACCCACATACACTTCTGTTTTTGCTTTTTAATTAACTAGTTCATTTTAAATGTATGTATCACCTTTTAACATCATCCTTTTGGGGGCAAAGTACAGTTCGATGCTTTTTTTTGCTATATTTTTATTAAATGGGTTTAGTTTTTAACATAAAAGCCTATTTTTTAAAGAGAAATTAAAGCTTCTTTTTCACATTCCTAGTAGTAGGCAGAGAACATTTCACAAGGGATAGATTTCTAGCTGCTATGTTGTCTTTGGAAAGTTCAAATAACTTCAAAGCAAAGATGTCATTGTGTAAGTCAATATATTGCAGCAGTGAAATAGAAATCAGTAGTTAAATTTCAGTTCCGAAGTATTAATCATGACCTTCATTTTCTTAACTGACATTCTTACCATCTACGAGGAAAAAAAAACCAGCAACACAAAAACATAAAGCCTCAACAGGAATAATCATCCCACAGCATCACTGATAATAATTTACACATTAGTTGGGCTTCTTTAGCTTCAAGATGGAGCCCCATCTCAGCCTCAGTGGTCTCTGTTTGGTCTCATGCAAGAGATGCAGATACTCAGTCTCTGTCTTTGTATATGAGGTGTGACTCTGGTGTGCTTCTCTAGAAGACCTGGCATATCCGAAAAGCTTTTTAAAACACATATGCCATCGAGCTGGCCCCTAGGAATATGTTTTCACCTACCTCTCATTCATACCTATTAAACTGATAATAATGCAGCCAAGTATAGATCCTTAGACAGTATCTCTTACCTATGTCGGAGCACGAGGGAGTCAGTGGGAGAAACACAAGAGCTGCTCAGGGCAACATTCAGAATGTGCAGTGGAAGCTAAGAAGAATTAGCCCCAATCCTTGAGAGGGTTGTAACTGAGCAGGGATGATTTCAAAAGTACACCAGTAATCAATCACCATTATTCAGAGTGATGGAAGTTCCAAAAGAAAGGTTCTAAATCCCCAGGTAGGCAAAGGCTGGTTCGTTTCGGACTGGGTAAGCAACACAATTGATCTGTGGCATCATCCATCCATAAGATCACAAGCCCTAAATCCTGATCTTCTCAGGAAGGGATTACAGAGTTCTTGAGGGAAGGGCTATTTCTTCCTTCAATCCTGCAGTGGTCGGCTCTCACAGGTTAATAGGATTGGGCAGGTTTCTCTGTAAGAGTACCACTGTGGCAGTAAATGCAAGTTCTCTGGGGCTGCACTGACTCTCGAGGCAATTGGGCCAGAATGAAGAACCTTCCAGCATCACCTTTCCCGGCCCTCCTGAATTCCTAAACCAAGGGTTGACACGGGCCAGCCCAGCAGTCTGAGAGGTAGGCAGACAGGTGCTGATGAGAACAAATGTTTTATTAAAACTGTACATGTGCAGTAAGAACTTTTCTTAACAGTGCAGGATTGGGCACAGTTTTACGAGGGAATGATGAAGGAGAAATGTAGGCTTCTATGTGAAAAATCAAACCTGAATCTTTGATCCATGACTGTGTCCTGGGTTCCCTTTAATTTCTTGGTTGGGCCAGCTCTATTTCCTTCTTTAGAATTCTCTATGACCCATTCTTCAGTCAAACATTGCCTACTTCATTTGTCTTTCTGCATGACATATAACCAAATCGGAGAAATGTGAGATCTGGGGATAGGGGGTATGGACTTAATTTCCCTTTCATAAGGGGATCTGGCTTTCATTCACTTTATTTTCTAATTGCTTTATTATTCTTTAATTTCACTTTTTGCCTAAATATTGTGAGCATGTGTTACAAAATACAAGCCTTAAAGAAATTAGAGACGATAACCTTGCAAAATATTTCCTAATCATCTGTCTATGATTACAGTTTCGCCTCTGCAGCCAGTGTGATCTTTGGTAATGCCGCTGGCTGATCTGTTTCCAGTGCTTTATTTTTAGATTGTTGCATGAAACCATGGGTCTGAGCTAACCATGCTCTGGATTCTAATTCCACTCCATTCTTATGTAATTTCCTCCCTTCCCTTTTATTAGACACTTACCGCTTTCCAGATTGGGAGGCTATATATACAGGCCACGGATGGTGACAAAGTGACCTCAGTTTTGCCCGAGTGCTTTGAATGTGCTTGAGCCCATTCCCAAATGTACAATCCACTTCGTGTACACAGCCTAATATATGACTGTGCTCAAAACATAAGCCATGGAGAAAGTTTCCAGGCTGTTCCGATAATTTTTCTACTTTATTTCTCCTGTACGGAGTAAGAGGATATATTTGATTAAGAATAAGGCTTCCTCGGGGCGCCTGGGTGACTCAGTCATTGGGTGTCTGCCTTCGGCGCAGGTCATGGTCCCAGGGTCCCGGGATGGAGCCCCACATCGGGCTCCTGCTCCACAGGAAGCCTGCTTCTCCCTCTCCCATTCCCCCTGCTTGTGTTCCCTCTCGCACTATGTCTCTCTTTGTCAAATAAACAAATAAAATAAAAATCTTAAAAAAAAAGAATAAGGCTTTCATCAGTGGACTTAAAGTTTCTCATGCTGCTTCCTCAGGCACATAGTGGTTTAAAATACAAAGTCGTTGTATCTGAATCAAAATTTCCCTTTGGTCTTTTACGCCCTCTGTCTGAAAAATGTCCTAACTTGAAATGGAACATGTAAGCTAAAGAGAGGCAAGTCTGAAATACCTATGTTACACCTTTTCTCTCCATCATGTCAGAATCAGGATGGTTTCAGTGAACAGTTCTGAAAAGTTCCTGGATCGCATGTTAATGTGAGCACTTCTCTTTTCCTACGAATTGTTTCTAAAAAAGATGGGGCACCTGGGTGGCTCAGTTGGTTAAGCATCTGCCTTCAGCTCAGGTCATGATCCCAGGGTCTTGGGATTGAGTCCCACATTGGCTGGCTTCTCAGTGGGGAGTCTGCTTCTCCTTTCTCTGCTGCTCCCCCTGCTTGTGCTTACTCTTGCTCTGTCAAATAAATAAAATCTTTAAAAAAAATTAAAATTAAAAAAAGAACTAGACTCTGGAGGTATATCATCAACTGATGCCAACACAGGCTTCTGGAAAACAGATTTTGATACTTATAGACCCTACACAGGCAGTAATAATTTGTCTTCCCCCTCGCTCTTATGTATATGTAAACATTAACTTCAATCATTAGGACATTTTAAAAAGTTGCTTTAAACCATCAAGAACATAGTCTTCATCCCTGTGCCTTGACTGGAGGCAAGAATATGGTTATGGCCATTTTACAATCCAAGTGTGAATTGTAGAAGGTTTTCAAATGAATGTAAGTTTACATTTTGAGTTTATATTTTTAACTTGTCAAACTTTTATTATTGGCTTGTAATAATAAAGATTTCACCTGCTACCCACATGGTTCTTCAAAATAATAATTTTATTGATGTTGAGCCAGCTTCTAATATGCTAGGGGGAACAATCTGATTTTATTTAGACTAATGAAATCCATAATCTGCAAACTTGCTGAAGCTTGGCTTTATAGTAGTTTGTTATAAAATGTGCTAAGTGAATCTCTCTACCATGAAAGATTCCAAAATGCTTCCTAAGCTAAAGTCAGGCAACTTAGAAAGTCAAAGCCAAGGGCACCTGGGTGGCTCAGTCAGTTAAGTGTCTGACTTTGGCTCAGGTCATGATCTCGGGGTCCTGGGATCGAGCCCTACATTGGACTCCCTGCTCAGTGGGGAGTCTTGTCCCTTTTTCTTCCCCTTCCCCCCTTAAGCCACCACCCCTGCCACTTGCTTTCTCACTCGTGTTTTTTCTCTCTCTCTAAAATAAATACATAAAATCTTTTTTTATAAAAAATCCAAGCCGAATATTCAGCTAGAGGCTAAGGAAGTGGCTAGGAGGCAACAGCATGGCCGCCCGTGTTTTGCTGTGGTTGGAAGGAGTTCTCCGGTTGTGCTGATCTGCCTGTGACTGAGCTGCCATGGATGATTAGATTAAACAAGGCTGGGTTTTGAAAAGCTGCAGAGGCCCTAGAAACACCATAGACCGAAGCCAATGCCCAGAATCAGATGTCAAGACTGACTGTGAGATGTGAAGTGAAAGGAAACTGGATTAAACTTGGTATTTACCCCCAAACCTATAGCTTTAATCAACATGAACTGAGCCTTTTTTTTTTTTTTTTTCCGTCTAGCCTGGAGCAGTGCCACACTGTGTCTTTCTTGGCCCCCAGATGAAAGGTGGGAATGGGTCTCTGCTAATATGTCCAGGAGCACTGAGAGATTTAGTGTTTAGTGTCAGTTCTGTATTTTTTAAATCCTATCCCAATTTCCATTCCTCTTGGGGAGGCCTAGAGATTGTCTGCCACATGTGTGGAAATTCAAGTTGAATGTCGCATAAAAAGTAAATATATCACAAACGTAATGCATGATTTTTTTTCCCTCGAATGAGTAGTCAATTTCCCCTTCTCTCCTAAATCGAGAGTGTCTAGTAATATCAAAATTTATCAAAGCTACTTGAGATTCGAGTACCCAAGTAAGTAAAAATGGACACGCAGAGATACAAGTGTTTTTAAGAAGTTTCCAAGCCTGTCTGAGGTCAACAACTAGTATACAGCTAGGGTAAGAGTTAAACCCAATTCACCTGGCTCTAAAGCCCAAGATTTTGCTGCTATCTTATAATGGTTTGTTAGTGTTCATTTTCCAGGAGATAATTCTGAATTTAATTCAAAAGGAAATGGACACAGCTAGCTATAAGGTGAAAAAATTAAGTTTTTTTCCTTCCAAATTATATAATTGATACATTTATTTACCATTTATGTTTAATGTTTTGAAATTGAAGTTTAAGAATTTTATCACTGCTACATAAGGATCTGCATTTGAATAGACATGTATAATCCAATTATTAGAGCTCCTGGATCTCTTCTTTAAGGATTCTGGATTCTGATCCCATGTGAGCTGTTGGCTCACTCTTCAACCCCTGGCAAGACCTTCTTACACCTCAATAATCCCAGCTGGAAAATTAGGTAAAATAAAAACATGACCTCATTAAGAAACAGATGCTTCATCTGAGCAGTGCTTTCTTAAGTAAACATTACAGAGCTTGTGATTTTTTTTCTTTTTTTTCTTTTTTTTTTTTTTTAGGATATGGTTCTGTGTCCCCTTGTTCATTGTTCATTGGTCAGTTTTGGGTCAAGAGACAAGAGTTTGAAATTCTTTTTAATTTTCAGAGCAAAGTTTAGAAAAACAAGCAAATTTCCTTCCTGAGGTTAATGTGATAAGTCAGCCCTCCTGGTATGGTAACACCTGAGCTGAATAAAAAGCTGGACCAATATTTTCCTTTGTAGTAACATGTCTTCATCCAGTGTGCATGATCTCAGATTTTCTAACATCAGATTCATTTGTGAATTTAAGGAAGCAAAATACTTTTTAAGTCTATATTGTGAATATCAGTGATGAAATGTATTTAATGAAAAGTCACCCATTTGCCTTTGAAAAGGCGATTGTCGTACTAGAGAAATTACCGGTGACTAAGTATTTGCTAATTCTGAGATAATAATATAATTCAGACTCTTACCTATAGACCTTGCTTTGACATAATTTACTGTGAATTTCATTTCCTTAATGATTTCCAAATAAACTCCTTCCTGATGTCACTTTGTGTGACGGGCACTCACTAACAAGATTGTTGTATTTGCAATATGATTCAATATCTATTAAGAATAGACTAGTGTTTTCTCCAGAAGCATTTGCAATTTGCATCTTGATTTTTAATAATGATTTCAAAAAGCAAGATAGAGTTCTGAGGTTTGCAATCACATGGGAAAATATTGGATTACACAGTTGCATTATTCTCTGAGTTTCCCTTTGAGTCCTGTAATACCTTTTATTTTCTTCTTTCATATATAAATACAAATGCCATTAACGAGTGCATCACTACTCAAGTGTGTTTGTTCCTTCATTTCCTCAAGATTTGAGGTGAGAGGTTTCCAATTACATCAATCAAGAACTAACGATTGACTAAGAAAGATAGCATCATGAGCAAGATTACTTTAGCCAACAAACTGCTCTTCAATCTTTTGCATGTCTACTAATTATAAAGTACTAATACCTCCAAATACAAATACAAATACTAATTCTTCCAAATGCAAATACTAATTCTTCCCTAGAGTGAGACTTTGGGATCTCTACTAGAAACCCTGACAGGGAATTGTTGACTTAAAGTTAAAATCTACATCGTCTCTTCTCCGGAGAGGTTCTATTGCCTGAGTTTACTTGAGCTTCTTCAAAACTCTTACCTTCAAAATTACTCTGACACCTCTTCACTCTTCTTTTCTACGTGGACTTAAGAAAGAAATATCTGAATTGCCTTTCTCTGTGGGTTTTTTGGCTCTGTCACCCCGCCTCCTCCAAGGACCTCACGCCTCAACTAACTCTGCTCTGGATTGTTCCAAAACTCATCATGAGATACAGCTCAATAAAACAACAAGTTAGTTTAGGGGTTGTAAACATTTTCTCCAACAATTATTTATATTCTTCATGTGCTGTCTTATTCTCTGGGACACATTTGCGTAAATCCCAGCTGTGTTAATCCTGCTAGGGGCTGCTTAGTGGAGAAATGCTTAGTCTCTAACCCACACCTGTAATTTTAAACAGCTCTGTGGCTGCTTGATTAACAAACTCTGACTGGAAAAGGCAGATGTCTTAGGAAATCGGTGACATCATGATATATTCTGATTAAGCCTTTCACAACACCGACTTGAACTATATTATTGTCAGCTACAACAGTATAGTTTAAATTTCCTGGATTATGGATTTTTCTGTTCATAAGCTTTTAGTACCATGGTGTGTTTTCTCTAATGTGAATGTCCTTTTAAAATAGCTTGTGCCTTTATATGTATCATACCATTTCTCGCTCAAAGATACGGGCAAATTTCAGACTGACATTAGATGTCTTAGCGTCATGATTGGGGGATCACATTTGAAAATAACCACCTCTTTGGTTGTTCCCAGTCCTTAGTATGGCCGTCACGTCTCTCCTGAAGAGCATCCAAACATCCCTCCCATTGATCTTCCATTTTAATTCCTGTCCAGCTCCTGAAGGGAAGTCACATGGGTTTCTCTCACTGTGCCCTGGTTCCAGCTACTGGAACCGGCTGCCTGTTTCCATGGGTGCTTAAATGTTCTTCACGTTGACCATGACTCCTCTGTTGTCCTTGAGAGAGCATGCTTCTCCCAGCCAGCTGACAGACTTCCTTCAGAGAAGACAAAACATGCCTCCAAAGAGTCTGCCTCTCAGTTGACCCTCAGGCAGCCCATTCCTGACTCACTTTTGCAGATCTGACAAAATTCGCATCTTCTTTTAGCTCTTGCTGAATTGGAACTAAGGTTTATCCATGCTCAGAATGGCAATCTTTTCTGGTTGCCATATAAAAATTCCTTATACGTATCTTTGGCAGCAATTAAGTTACATTGATAAATTAGCAAATTTAAGGAGTATAAAATTCACAATTTTATGCCAAGTCACATGCCAAAAGATTCATAAAACTATACCAAAATACTTTGAAATAAATGGCTTTGCTTATATAATTGAAATCTTTACAAGATCAGATGCCTCGCCATTCTGTACGCAAGAAAAAATTGAGGTACTCTGCTGGGTTTCTCAAAGCAAATTTGGTGTTTGCTAGATGGACTGTATTTTAAATCAGAAATCTGAAACTTACCCTCCAAATGAAGTGAAAATCACTTGGATGCTATAATAGAAATTCATCTAGGGGCACCCGGTGGTTCAGTTGGTTAAGCACCTGCCTTCAGCTCAGGTCATGATCCCAGCCCCACGTCAGGCTCCCTGCTCTGAGGGGAGTCTGCTTCTCCCTCTGTCTCTGTACCTGCCCCTGCTCATGCTCCCTCTCTCTCAACCTCTCACTCTCTCTCAAATAAATAAATACAATCTTAAAAATATTCATCCAGAAAGTGTTAATTATTCAGCTATATTAGGAGGAAAAGACCATTGCTTGATTAAGTAAATATGAATATATTATGAACTAGAATGCAAAATCATATTTTTTTTAAATACAAAACCTGGATTCAAATAAATGTTATGTGGCAGAGGTCACCTTAGGCCACTTTCCCTCTCTCTTTTCTATGCCAGGGGAAAAAAAAAACAAGTGTGAAACTTCCACACAAATCCCACAATGTTAGCTGATAAAGATTCTATGGTGGAAAAGTTCAAGAAGCACGGAGTGACTTCTCAACAAGTGTTAGATGTACTGAGTAACTTTAAGCCATTTTGAACCGGGCATGATGAAAGGTTCTGGTTTTTTCTGAGCTGCGGGTTGCAGGAAAAAAATCAACATACCACCCAAAACTTGGATGAAGCCCTGCCAGTCTTTCGCATGTGATTCGGGACATACTTCACAGACTCTGAGGCACATTCGTGCTACTGAGCAAATAAAACGTGAGAGCAGGAGGGTTTCCCACCGAAAACTTGCTAGGCTGGCAAATGCTATTGAAGTAAATAACTGCATAAATACCATAAAAATGTGGAGCTTTGGAAGGTCACCGAGCCCTGGCCACTTAATTTCAGCCGCAGCAGCAAGCAGCTGCTCAGTGGACAATTTTATTATGAGGTGTTGGTGATTTAACAAGTTGGCCAAAAGTAGTTGGAATGTGGCATGAAAGATTTCATCTCTGTTGGCTTTTACTGTNTTTTTTTTTTTTTTTTTTAAGAATAGCCAAAAGTCCCTGCCTTTGGCATACAGGAGCCCAAAAAGAATGCATTAATCACTCTTCTGTAGTATTTTATACACCCTTTTTTTTTTTTAGATTTTATTTATTTATTTCACAGAGGGAGAGAGATCACAAGGAGGCAGAGAGGCAGGCAGAGAGAGAGGGGGAAGCAGGCTCCCTGCTGAGCAGAGAGCCCGATGCGGGCCTCGATCCCAGGACCCTAAGATCATGACCTGAGCCGAAAGCAGAGGCTTTAACCCACTGAGCCACCCAGGTGCCCTTATACACCCTTTTTAATGCTTTGTGTATGATTTTATAAAGCTTTACTAAAAAAAAAAAAGGCAGCTGAGGTCTCTTGTCTGCTTTTTTTAGAGTCTACAAACTACTGTCTTGGAATTTTTTAAAAATGGTATTTCTGATTTACTGGTGAATGTCATTTTATCCTTAGACTATGTGAAAATTCATTTTACATAATAAAAAACAGTTTTGATGATAAGAATGTGGTTAGAATATAGCTTGATAGACTGGAAATGCAGTGTGGGATTGCACAGACTGTGTGGTGGACTGAGGCAGAATGATAAATTGATAAATTTGGACAATGACTTACCTTTCTAGTATTTGTTTCTCTTCAAGCGTTAACATTCCATGATGGGCATCTTGGTATTTTAGGCATTTCTTCAATGTAAATGGGTGTATCTTCAAAATATATCATTTATTTGTGGGATTCATAAACATGCAGAACTTTCCAAATGAAAGAACTGAAAGGGTGAAAGCGAGTTTACCTTTGCCTGGAATCGGCGAGTTCGTCATTTCTCTTTCTTTCCCCCCCAGTCATCTCTCAGATAGCTAGCTACCTACTAACTTGGCCAAGAGAATAGAAGTCACTGATATTCAAAAACCATGTATTAAATGTTTGCAACTTGCAGAACATTGAGTTAAATACAGAGATTTCAATAGTAGATGGAGGAGATGCTCTCTGATCTCATGGGGCTCATGGTTGATCAGAGAAGGCGGAAAATTAGACAAGTAATCAAAATAATATGTAGTGAGGACTATGACATAATCCCACAGTTGCCAATTCTGGATTCTAAATAAGGCCTGTTTCTACATGTCATTGAGCATGTGTGATCCAGATGGATTATGGGAACGTCCACCCCTTAGTGTAATTTTTCAGTTTTCCCCTTAATGCTCTGACTATACACAGCTTTAATTTCCCTGGGGGTCCAGTCTGTGCATGAGAAGGCAGTTAAAATGAACTCATGTACATTTGGGGGGGGGGGAAACAAGTGCTCTTGGAATTGTCATAGAAAAGTAGAAACGCAAAATCATCCATTATTGCACTCCCTCTCTTCTCTGCTTTAGGACATCTCCTTGGCCTCTCCCATGATGATTCAAAATTCTGTGAAGAAAACTTTGGCTCCACAGAAGATAAGCGCTTAATGTCTTCCATACTAACCAGCATTGATGCCTCCAAGCCTTGGTCCAAGTGCACCTCAGCCACCATCACAGAATTCCTGGATGATGGCCACGGTACGTGTCATTTAAGACAACACAGGCTCAATAACAACACTTAGAGGAGATGATTACCAGTGTTACTTTATGCCATCCTCATGAAGCCCACCATGCCTCCTGAGACAATGGTTGCTTAGATAGGGTCAGGAAAGTAGCAGAGGGACAGCCTATTGGTGTATAATGCCAACGTCTTTGGTGGCATTATAGCCATGGTATTTTTGCTTTGGAATTGAAAAGTTCAAAAGAGAAGCAGTGTGGGAGACCACACAGAATGCCTAGCCAGTGCCCTGAAAGCCTGGCTTTTATTCCGTCTTTCACCACTAGCTTCCTGTGAGAATGTTGGCAAACATCTTATTTCCCTGCTATTAATATGACTCTCAGAATTATTTGTTACATGCCTATTATAGGGGTGTGGTTAAAATGTAGGTGACCATTCTGTCAGATCCTCTTTACGGCAACGGAAAACCGTAAAGGAAGCTCCTTGGATTTGCATTCACTGGAAGAATCTGGCTTCATCCTGACAGTCGATTCTCCTGGTCTGAATCACGAGATTCAGAAATCCATGTGGATAGTGGGAAAACACTTTAAGAACGTCAAAAGAAAATCTTTGACTTTATGCACTACATACAGTTCAAAAGCATAACCTACTTTATTAAATTCTGCAAATCGGGGATTAGCCCTGTAAATTAGATAAAAATGCCAAAGAAGTCAAGGTTTTTAGAAATAATAAGTTCTGACCCTTAAGCAGTCTTCAAAACAAGCTGTTGCTAATTTCCCAGCATCCCTTAGGACTTGAACCTACCAGAGGCACAGGAGGATAGATGCGCTAGAGTTGAAGTGGTTCAACTACAGACGCCAATGTAGTTCAAGTGTCTCATGCTATAGAAATGGACATATTCTCATCCCTTTTTCTTTTAAAATTTGTCTCTTTCCAGAAATGGTGGTTGAACCAAATATGACAGAAATTTTTGATCATCACAATTGTCCATAAAATTATCTCATGATGTATGGTTTAGAATTAGCAAAAGAGAGTCTATGATAGTTGTTTTTCCTAGTTCCACAAAGTTTATGGCCTAATATTTCATAATATCTTAGTGTGCTGGCCACCTTGAACTTTGGCTGCATAATGTCAAAACGATTGATGAATTCAACTCTTTTCAGACTGAAAAGAATTCTGCCACACAGTTCTTTAGTCTCTTGGAGGAAAAAAAATATGTTCATTAACTCAGTTTTGCTACACTAGTGGGTGAACCTGTAATGTTTGAGCTACTTTAAACTTTTTAAAATAACCTACTCCTGAAAAGAATCCATGCCTAGCTTGGCTTAAAATTTCCCTCAATACAAACTGTTCTCTACTCATTGAAAGGACATCCCAATAGCTCAAAGATTTAGGAAAAAAATACTAAGAATCAATGTATTAGGCTTTTCCTTTAGACTAATATTAAGTGATAATTTTCTGTGTAGCTCAGTTTATAATGCTGATTTAATGCTAATAAAGTCCTGCAATTAATGTTTACCTAATTATCTCCCTGGCCACATTGACCAAGTCAATATCTAATAAAGTCCCTCTTGGGTGGAACCCTCGTCTCCACTCTTAATATTGCTTTTGCTGCCTTTTTTTCAGGTTTTCTGAAAATGAAATAACACAAATATTTTATTTCAGAATCACGCATTACACATTCCAAAAGTTTGAGCTAAACTTTGAATCCCTAAATGAATGGATTTAGTTGCTAAGGCAGCAAATACTTATGGTTAAAATGGGACCAATTTTTTTTTCCTGTGCAAGTATTAGGTCAGCTAATTACAATGGTGTGCAGAATTTTGTTCCTTACTGCCATAATTTTGGAATGATTCGTTTATTTCATGTTTGTGGAATTCATGATCTTACTTTCTGTGCAGTAAATATGCTTTCAGTATTGTCTTCATTTCTTAACATTATTTCTATATTTAAAAGAGTCCACACTCAGCTTTTTAAACTTTTGCAACAAATGACATATTTTATACATCTCACTGTGTCCATTCCAGAGATCCTCATGGTAGATAACAACCAAGGAACATGCATATAGTAGAGGTAGATTTTATTTACTGGCACTGATACAATCTTTTCTGAATTTCCCACATATATGTAAATAAATTGTTTAAATTAGCAAATTTCTTGGAACAACAAATACTTAATAAGCCTGCTTATTAATTAACTCATTTCATCAAGCTTACACTCTCTCATTTTTTAGGGTGTTGCTTAGGCAGTCTTGTGTTATAACCAAAACACAGACACACACATACACACACTCAGAAACAGACACACATGCACACACACACACATTGATCTTATCAGTAGCCTGCAATGAATGAAGTCATTCCAGAATATGGAGAGCCAAAGAAGGCAACGGTACCGTGGTTAGGGTTAACAAAGGTCAGTTATGCTCATTTCAAAATAGTCCTCACAGATACTGAAACAGTGGTATGCTCTAAGCACTGTCATCTCAATGTGAATTCAAATAATTTAGTAACTTTTACCCTGATACCAAAAACTGACTTAAGTCAGTTTAAGTGAAAGTGTGGTAATAGGAACTAGTAAGCACTATTTTGAGATGCTTGAGGTTCTGACATTTCAACTTCAGAGCTTAGGAGAGAACCAGGGAGAACATCAAAGTCCTAAAGGAAAGGAAAACAAACAAATACATCTTTCTTAGAAGACTCGACTGATACCAAAAAACCGTATGGTAGAACCATTTTTACTTTGCTCGTAGAAATGACTCGGACTTCCATCCCAAGCCCATTCATTTAGAGTTAATAGAAATAGTTCTGCTATTTCTCTGTACCAATTTTCTAGGCCATAACAATTTTAAGCAATGAAATAGTCATGTCAGGGGATTCAGGGGTGCACTTTAGACAGATGGACCAAAAGTGAGAAGGGATATCATTTGACATAAGAGAGAAACCAGAAAAGCGGTAAAATGTAGCCCTAAATCATTGAAAGTTCAGAGGTCTGGCTCCTTTTCCCAAAGGGTCAAAAACAGCATCACACCACCATGATCCCTGAAGGTATCTCTATATTTCCACACGATACCATTATCGATACTCAGAAAAAAAGTGATTTGCAATTATTGAGGAAAATTAAATCGTGACATTATTATAAAGGCAACAAAACCATCGCTATGTTGAAGGAGATACTCTCACAAGACTTACACAATACTTCAATGGGACCTAAAGAGTTCTTTATCTGGAAAATCCATTTAGGGATAACAACTCATCCCTCCCTGTCACCTCCGGTGGCACTAGAGAAATGAGGTCTTAAAGCACAATCAAATTCAAATCACTTGATTTGTTTTTAAAATTATTAGCCATAAGTAGCTGGACCTTTGCAGCACTCTCCCCCTGCCAAATTTAAATTCATTAATACTGAGTGTTTCCTGATTTAGTTCCAAGAACTATGTAGCAATTCGGTTATGGTTGAAAAGTCTACGTGCACACACTAAAATAACTATGCCTGCAGATTTGTGATTCAGAAAAGGAGAAGCCATGTCTCAGGGGAACCCCCACCCCCCAATCAGCCTTGCCAAGATCCTTGTAGACATTCTGCAGTGTTTATACAAGTTAGCTCTAGGCAAGCTGGCGAGGCCTCAGAAATAAAGGTAAGCACTGGCAGGGAAATTGTGCAGTGAAAGCAGGTTATTGAATTTCCTTTCTCAAATGCTAATAACCTTGAAGCCAAGAAAGATAGCAGAGTCTGCTAGATCCCTAAGTCCACAGTACCAGGTGATGAGAAAGGCCACCTTCAAGACAGGCCCAGCTCAAGAACCCTCTTGACAAAAGACTGCTAAGGACAATCTAGAGAGAACTGTAAAATATTAACATGCAGCATGTTTAAAGAGCTAAGTTGACCGCCATCCACTAAACACAGAACTTCGGAGATAAAATGTTATTAGAAACCCGGTTCTGCCAGTTCTTTGAATCCTTTGTCCATGGAGACGACAGGCTAGTAATAAAGAAGATTTTAACGTTCAGTTTTTAAGGTAGTACTCATACATTTCAAGGCCCGTCATGATAGTATCTCGAATTTCACAATAAATGTGTTCTTTGAAAGAGTCTGAAAATAAGACATATATTTTAAGGACATTGTGACCTGTGTTTTTAAATAACTATGCTCATCCTTTAACAAGACTTGACTTTTCCATCTAATTTCCTTGGCATCACCTTTGCTAAACAGGGCCCTTAAAACTTGTGACAGTTTCACAAACACACCCCTTGGATCGCTTTTTATCAGCAGCTGTGGTCTGTACATTTCAATGCTGTTAAGATTTCTCTGCCACCTGGCCTGCAATGCATCAGTTTCTCTTTTACGTTAGCCATTCAAATAAAGACCTAAAAGAACTTTGAGTTGCCAGGCCAGGGACATGTGCCTGGAAGTTAAAGGGGACAGTTTGCAATGGATGAGTTTCACTAGGAATATTGATTTCTGATAGGCAGTGGATATTTGGGCTGATGCCTAATTTTGTGCCTGTGTACTAGAAAGGAAGAGAGGACAGAAATAACCATAGTGTTAGAAACAGAGAAAAAAATATGAAAAGACTAGAGAAGAACTAACTTTGATCTGATAACTTTCATTAATCATCAAAATGAAAGAGAAACAGTGCTGGCTGGCTTCATATAAAAAAAGCCAATGATTTTTCTGCTCTGCTTCCCGGAGGCCTGGCATACCTTCCATCACCTTAGCAGATTCTGTGGCCATGGAGAGACTTCCACTTTCTTTCCTTTGTTTATCCATCACAAATCACTGCCTTTTACTTTTTAATTTTTCACCTTTAAGCATTGAACTGAACATGGATGGTAAAAGAAAATATTCAATACGGACACATTTCTATTGTCTTTCTTTTGTAAACTATCCATTTTTATACCTAGGAAACGTTAAAACAAAAAAGAAGGATGCAGGGAGGAAAAGAAAAAACAAGTTGGTAATTTGTGGAAAAGAACAAACAGGCAAAATGTTGGCAGCAAAGCCCAGATAGGATTTCAGACTGGGATAAAATGAAAAATATGTGAACTAGATAGGAAGAAGTGGTTGAGAATAAAAGCCAAGCAAATTAAGAAAAACCAGTAGTAGATTGGCTGCTTTTAGCGCTCATGCAAATGATACTGAAAGATCGACAGACTGTCTCTTTCACTCTTCCCCCAAACTAACATCTAAAAAAAAAAAAAAAAATAGACAATGTATATCCAATCCAGCATTAGATTTTAAATATTTCATTCCATGAGATTCAGAACCAGGCTCTAGATATTTTTTTTATCATCGTTGCATAGTACAACAATGGAAAGCATTTCACTTACAAGAGATGTCTATACCTCTTTTATTGCAAAGGACAAAATTCAATGTATAGATGAAATTGACAGACTGTATGTTTCAGGGTAAACAGAAACTAATGCAGCAACAAATCCTGATGAAAACATTGAAATAATAAACTAATGGCAATTCTGAAATAAATCATTTGATTATAAGCAGGAAGTCATCCCCAGGTGACCTCTAAGGGAAAACCATAGAACTGAGATACAGTATCTTTCCTAGCAAAGCAAATGTGTGATTCGTTTTTCATCAATACTTCAGAATACTTTGGAACCGAAACTAATGTAACATCATGTGTCAGCTGTACTCAAATCAACAAAAACAGAACACAACTTACACTTTGGCATTAAGCTTTTTAAAAAGATGCCACATCTTGAAGTCTCCTTGTTATAAGTTGATTTCAAACTGAATTCTACATTTCTTTCTGCTCACGTCCTACTGAGGTAGAAAGAGGTCAGTGACTCCAAGTCCAGAAAGAGGTGATGAGTTATTTTGGCTCGAGACAAATATGGTGGATCCATGCCACACGTTTACCCACACATGTTAAAGACTTCCCAGCTAATCCTTAGTGGTGCAGTCTTAATGGTTCTGTGCTTTTCAGTAAAATGAAAGTTTCTTACAACAGCACTTTTGAAGAATTGGAGAGCATTCTTGCTGTCTCAGAGATTTGTTGACAGTCTTGTAACATCAGCAATCTGTGGATCATTCCCTGGTTTATACAATCTTTTTTTTTTTTTTATGTAACAATGAAGATAATGCTTCTTTTGGAGTTCTCAGTGCCTAATCTTACTATCTCCTAAACAAAGCTGAGTGAGGGTTTACTATCATTCTTTCCTATTGACTCGATGTTGATATTTTTCTTTTAACTGGATGTTTTTCTCCCAAAGTTCTCTTTGGCTGGATACTTATTTTTAATGCTTTTTCTGGCTTGCCTTCAGAAGCTTTACCTCTTCAAACATTCTGGCTCAGAAATTAAATAGGAACTCTGCTCTGTATTCATTTTCATATAATGCTTCCATCACAGATTGACAAAGTCTAATGTATTCACTTTGAAGAAACTTGAATTTAGTTGTGAAAATACTTGCAGTATACTTCAAACATGCTGACTGTTCCATGTCTCAGTGGAAAGTAGGATTGAAATGTGATTTTCTTTTGTTAATCAAAAAGAATGGCTCGAATATATCTAAAGTTGTATCAACTGTCATTGTTTTGTACTCTTCTGATCACCCTTTATATCTCTGTTAGTTATTTAACCTCACAGTGTCACAATGAGAAGAAAGACATTTCACAGAGCTTGAAAATCAGTTAAGGAGAGGTTAACAAACTTGATCAAGAACACTCAGCCACTTAGCATTTCGCCAGAATTAGACTTTAGACAGGGTGTTTCTACCATTAGGCATGGTATTCTCCTTTTTTAAAGGATTCCTCCACACGCCTGCCTGGTCAACAAGAAAACAAGAAATCTATCCACGTGTGGAGCAGAGGCGAGATGGTATGTGATGAGGAAGGCAGGCTCTGAGCATAAGCCCCTAGTAGCCATGTGACCTTGGCTCAGTGACCTATTTTTTCATTTCTCAGTTTCCTTATCCGTAAAATAAGGAAAATACTAGAATCTTCTCTCTTGAGGATTAAATAATTGAATGCATTTAAGAAAGGGAGAATGGTGTAAATGTGTAACAAATATTTGTTATTTTTAGTAGTATGAATAGTTGGTGAGCAAATCCCAAAATCCCAAGTAAACAAAAATGGACAGAAACTGATGGGAGATGTGCATGCTCCCACGGTGCAGGGAAAATTCATGGTGTTAACTACAGGTCAGGGATTCTTAGGGAAGATTTTGAGGGGAGGGGAAGAAGGTATCAGCTTCTGAATTTGCATTGCCCTCCTGTATGCCCATTTCTATTGATCCCCCAACCTGACTCTTTTACACCCTCTATATTATGTAAGGAAAGCACCAACTTATTTGTGTGACATACTTCAAGCACCCAACAACTAGTAGTTGTGTTAAAGAGCAGAACCGTGGGGCGCCTGGGTGGCTCAGTGGGTTAAGCCTCTGCCTTCGGCTCAGGTCATGATCTCAGGGTCCTGGGATCGAGGCCCGCATCGGGCTCTCTGCTCAGCAGGGAGCCTGCCTCCTCCTCTCTCTCTGCCTACCTCTACGCCTACTTGTGATCTCTCTCTCTCTCTCTGTGTCAAATAAATATTTAAGAAAGAAAGAGAGAGAGAGAGAGAGAGAGAGAGAGAAAGAACAGACCCAAACGGTGACAAAGAAGAAAGCTTAAAAGATGGGCTTCATTCCAAATTATCAAAATAATGTCTTTTCTTTGCCCACTGCTCCTTTATTCTGTGACTCTTGAATTCTTTATCAAAATTCACATACGTCTAGAAGAAATACTTCATTTCTTCTATTTTCTCCACTTTATTGGGAGACCCCGGGGCAGGGGGCCGTGGATCTTTCCCAATTATCTAGTATGTTTGCTAGAATATTGTAGGTGCTGACCAAATGCTTGTTGAGGTCAAGAATACATCAGGTCTCACCTTGTTACTGTTTATGGAGTTAATGAGGAGGAGACTTGGGTGGGCACATGAGAAAGAGAAAGCTGAAGTGGAGAAAAGTGTAGAGTACATGGATAAACTCTCCGTTGTAAATGCTTATTTACTATTATTATTGTTGTTGCTGTTATGTCCATTATATTATTTCCTGTAGGTCCATCCCAATCTCTCCGAGTCCCTCAGCACGATAGCTACTTTCACAAGTAATTATTACCAAATAATCTTATTTGATCATCCCACTGTCATCATTAGAAGTGTCCCAGAGCACAGAGCCAGCCCACTGAAAATCCCGGAGGGGGTTGGTGAACGCAAAGAGGTGCCCACGTCCAACATCCCCCGAGGGAGTCCCTCCTCCACGGCCTCGGCCTGCAGACCTGTGGGTGTATGACCTTCCCACGGCAGCTGGAGCACTGCAGTTTCAGATGCGCGGTTTCAGCAGCTTGAAACCCAAACACAGAGCGGTGATCAATCTCGGTTCCTCTTTCAGGGAACTGTTTGCTCGATCTACCCCGGAAGCAGATCCTGGGCCCGGAAGAACTTCCGGGGCAGACGTACGACGCCACGCAGCAGTGCAACCTGACCTTCGGGCCCGAGTACTCCGTGTGCCCCGGCATGGACGTGTGCGCCCGCCTCTGGTGCGCCGTGGTGCGCCAGGGCCAGATGGTGTGTCTCACCAAGAAGCTGCCCGCCGTGGAAGGGACGCCATGTGGGAAAGGGAGGATCTGCCTGCAGGGCAAGTGTGTGGACAAAACCAAGAAAAAGTATTATTCAGTAAGTGATTTGCTTGGCACGCCCTGCCCGGGGACGCAGGATCCGAGGTCCATTCCTGTGACGTGTGTGGGCGCTGTCACGAGAAGGCTTTCTTTCCCAGTTCAAATATTTTTCCTTGAGATGTCCAAGTAGAGCCTTTGCTGGCTCTCCTCTGGGTTGCCAAGTCCCGAGGAGAGCATGACAGAGGGCACAATGCTTATGTCTTTTAAGACTCGCCTACAACTGTGCATTCTTAGATGCTCTGACATCGGCCAGAAGAAATTCTTCACCCAGGCCTAAGCAAAGGAGTTTATAATATTCTTCCCTCTGGAAGTGTCTCCGCTTCCTGCTACCCTGTCTCCAGAATGACAGACCTAGAGTCTATTATTCCCCCGTGGTGTGGGCGCAGGTGGTGTGTGCATGGGGGCGGGGGGGTGGATGCATTTCAATATCCATCACATTGCCTCTCTACGGAGAAGGACTGTAGTCTAATGAGGACTGAAGCCGAACTCAGGTCAAATACATTATGCATGTGAAGGAGGGTCTGTCTCCGATGGGATGGGTGTTATCAACAAAGGGATGCAGAACGTCAGTGCCAAACAGGGAGAAAAAATGTAAATACGACCAACCATTCCAGGCATCATGCGAAATCTTTAGCATCATATATTTTGTCAAAGCTACAGGATCAGAGCTGACAGAAAGTTAGCTATGGTTCAGGTGGTTATTAACAGAAATGCACCGTATCAGAAGGTGCAGAGAAACCAGGAGTCCTTCCTGTAGGGTGCGCAGTACTGCCAGGGAAACATTCAGATCCTAGTGCCAGGGGGCGGCAGGAAGCAGAAGAGATGACTCACTTAGAATTGGACTTGCACTGTAATTCCAGAATGTCCAATATCTGTGGCCATGTTCAAGTCAGTGAAAATTTATACCTGTTACGGGGTTGTCAGTATGACATTGAATGTAAGTGATTTCTAAATGTACATTTTGAATTTTTTTTTCTCCCTTCTGCATTAAAATGTCTTCTGTTTTCTATTTCAGACATCAAGCCATGGCAGCTGGGGATCCTGGGGGTCCTGGGGCCAGTGTTCTCGCTCATGCGGGGGAGGAGTACAGTTTGCCTATCGGCACTGCAATAACCCCGCGCCCAGAAACAGTGGCCGCTACTGCACGGGGAAGAGGGCCATCTACCGCTCCTGCAATGTCATGCCCTGCCCACCTAACGGTACGCTGCTCCCAAGGGTCAGCAACCACCGTGTGCCATGTGTACTTTATATTCTAGCAGTAATAACTAAAGGAGGCTGGAGAAGTAACCTATTAATCATATACTTCACAGTTCCATCAGTGTGCAAATCAATAACAAATACATGAGCAATTTTTAAACTGTTATTAGAAACAATTAGGTATTTAGCGAGTAGGAAGAAAATAATTGTTGCTTTCAACTCCCGTGTACAGATAAAAATCCAACGCTGGTGTATAAAGAGGCTCTGGAAAAAAAAAAAAAGTTTGCATCTTCTCGTTAAGATTACTTAAATGCACAAGACTATGCCTGAGTTTCAGAATACACAAAGTAATAACATGACTTTTTTTTTTTTTTTTTTAGGTAAATCTTTTCGGCACGAGCAGTGTGAGGCCAAAAATGGGTATCAGTCTGATGCAAAAGGAGTCAAAACGTTTGTGGAATGGGTTCCCAAATATGCAGGGGTCCTGTTGGGGGACGTGTGCAAACTGACCTGCAGAGCTAAGGGCACTGGTTACTACGTGGTGTTTTCTCCAAAGGTAACTGCACACCAACTGTCCAGAAACAGTACACGCCCTTGCAGGAAATTGTTTGGTAGAATAAACCCTAGAGATACCAAATATCAACAGTCACTATTTACTGGGTGACTACATTTTGGAGGTTTTTATTTTCATCTCTTTTCTGTAAACAATACAAGCAACAGTTTTAACAGTTATTTTCGAAACGTTGTGACTCTCTGTCAGCGAAGGTGAGGTGCGACCTTCACTGCAAAATTGCCATGAAAACAACTAGAATTTCCTCGGTGCATTTGTACAGGAAACTGAAAACCAGAAAGCTTTCTACTTTTCCATCATTTAATTAAGAATGTCTTTGGTGATTTATGAAGATAGGTTTCAAGGTCATCATCTCTGACCCAGACATTTAAATGTCTTGCACCCTTGATATGAACCAATGCCCCTACGGTTATAGACGTTATAATGTATGCCCGTGAAACTATCCCTTATTTTTCACAGGAGAGCATTTTCTAAATTACTGACAGTTTTATTTCTCACAATCAATGTTGTGCAGCAGTTTAAAATACTGTTTATCTAATTTGTAAACAGGTGCTACATTTTAAATCACCTCTGAAAGTGGCCTCCAGATTTGTATGAAATATGACTGAAAAATAAGTTAACGTCCAACTTAAGTAATTTTTAAAATACTTTATCTTTTTTATGGCAAGATAATGTATTTTCTTTTTTTTAATTTTAAACAATTATTTTCTTTTTTTTTTTTAGAGATTTTATTTATTTATTTGACAGAGATTACAAGTAGGCAGAGAGGCAGGCAGAGAGAGGAGGAAGCAGGCTCCCTGCAGAGCAGAGAGAGCCCGATGCGGGCCTCGATCCCAGGACCCTGAGATCATGACCTGAGCCAAAGGCAGAGACTTTAACCCACTGAGCCACCCAGGCGCCCAAGACAATATATTTTCATTCAAGAATAAGAGCACAGTTTCACTCAAGAGTAAGAGCAGAAATATCCCCCAACAACGTTACCATCTGGAGAGCTGTGAGCCTGTTGAAGTATATTCTACTTCAGTTCACACACATACACACACTCACATACTCTCATGCATATGAAAAGAGTTGTATATACACAAATACAAAACAGGTCTATTTATTTACGTACATGACCATATATGTTATTTATATATACTTACATGCACAAACCACAGAGTCCGTGTACGTACTATTTTATAACTAGCTTTTTTTTAGAGATTTTATTTATTTAATTGACAGAGAGAGACAGAGGGAGCACAAGTAGGAGGAGCAGCAGACAGAGGGAGAGGGAGAAGCAGGTTTCTTGCTGAGCAAGGACCCCGATTCGGGACTCGATCCCGGGACTCTGGGATCATGACCTGAGCCAAAGGCAGCCACTTAACCGTCTGAGCTACACAGTCACACCTATAACTAGCTTTTTAAGAATATACGGATTCCTTTACTCAATAGACACTCAGTGTCTGCCAGTTAAGTTCTTCCCTCTGACTTCCCCAGACTCTTTCTACACTAATTTGTTGGTCTCTAGTTCAGCATCTGACAGTTCAGCACGTGATAGGGAAGCCTTTACAGCCATTAACAAGGTTTTGAACGTCAACTCCAGATTTTCAAATGTATTACTATAGTAACAATTATGCCACAAAGAAGGATCTCAGCGATCTCGAGCCTGCTCATTTTCTGCTCTCCACACCAGGGACAAGTCCCCCAGGCTAAGTGAGATCATACTGGGGACTTTGCTCTGCATACAGAAAGGAAGATGAGTACCTTGGGTCTCCTGGCATGTTTGGAATTAAGCTCAAGAGAGAAAGGGTATGACCCAGATTTATCCCAGATCTGCTTTCTCCCAGAATGTCAGGGATTTTTCAGTTCGATTCTCCAGGCCGCTAGGATTTGGGGTTGGTTGTTTATTTTTTATTTTTTCGATGCCCTATCCCAGTCAAACACAAAACTCCACAAATCGGAACTTGCTCTTTTACCATGGAAACCAAGTACCTGTGCACAGGTACCTGCCCACTGCTAACAGGGTCCTTGTTATTCAGGTGACAGATGGGACCGAATGCAGGCCGTACAGTAACTCCGTCTGCGTCCGGGGCAAGTGTGTACGCACCGGCTGTGATGGCATCATTGGCTCGAAGCTGCAGTATGACAAGTGTGCCGTGTGCGGGGGAGACAACTCCAGCTGCACAAAGGTGGTGGGAACTTTCAATAAAAAAAGGTAAGGGGAGGGAAACATCGCCCCGACAGGAATCAAACAGGGCTTTAGACTTGCACAACTGAGAAAGGGGGACTTGTGTTACATCGTAAGGTGTCTGTGGGAGGAGGTCCAGCATGGCCCTAGTAATGTATCATACGGATGAGAACCAAGGAGAGGGTGAGAACGTTCTGGTGGCAGAGTACAAACTGCCAGTGCTTCTGGAAGCAGAGAAACTGCAGCGGCTCCGAGGTTAAGATCTCTCTCTCTTTCTTTTTTTTTTTAATTTAAAGATTTTATTTATTTATTTGACACAGAGAGAGATCAGATCACAAGTAGGCAGAGAGGCAGGCAGAGAGAGAGGAGGAAGCAGGCTCCCTGCTGAGCAGAGAGCCTGATGCGGGCCTCCATCCCAGGGACCTGAGATCATGACCTGAGCTGAAGGGAGAGGCTTTAACCCACTGAGCCACCCAGGCGCCCCCGAGGCTAAGATCTTGCAGAGGGCAAACACCGAAAAGAAAAAGGCTGTGTGACATCCCCACTAGCGATTGCTGGCAGATCTGTTAATTCTGAAACCTCATTTAGGGAAGGATGGCTGGTTTCCACCATAATTATTTCATTTTACAGACAAATTTTCACTAGGCTGTATTTTTCTTGAGAAGACATCTCTTGTTGCAAACGTAAGTTAATCGCAGGGATGTGGGCAACAGTATCATTTTATAGTGAGCTCTCCTGGTTTATATCTATTCTGTAAAGAATATCTCTACAGTCATGTCTGCTTCCTCTTATGGTCTTCGATTATGCTTTCATTTTAAATACGTAAGTTTATAAAGTACCGGTTTCTGGAATTAAATATTTTTTAAGGTTTATTTATTTTTATTTTTTTTAAAGATTTTATTTTTTATTTATTTATTTGACATAGAGAGAGAGATCACAAGTAGGCAGAGAGGCAGGCAGAGAAGAGGAAGCAGGCTCCCTGCTGAGCAGGGAGCCCGATGCGGGCCTCGATCCCAGGACCCTGAGATCATGACCTGAGCCGAAAGCAGAGGCTTTAACCCATTGAGCCACCCAGGTGCCCCAAGGTTTATTTATTTACTTTAGCTAGAGTGAGAGTGTGCACATGCACAAGTGGGGGGAGGGGCAAAGGGAGAGAATCTTCAAGCAGACACCCCACTGACCTGATCCAGTGCTCCACAAGGGGCTTGACCCCATGGCCCATGAGATCATGCCCTGAGCTGAAACCAAGAATTGGTCACTTAACCGACCAAGCCACCCAGGCACCTCTGCATTAAATATTATGTTATCAGCGAGGATGAGGGAACCAGCTAAAGGTTCTGCTGGAATGCAGGATGGTCTTTCTTCTTCACCAAACCACTCTCATGCTGAGTGGTATTGGTCCACACATTTCTTGATGTGTGCGCAGTATTATCTTTAGCTGAAAGGTAATATGCAAACCAAATTAACCATAAGGATTTATTAAAACAATCAAGTGCCATGTTATTGTGGAAAACTGGAAATCATCTTTGATATAATAAAAAAATGGTATGGCTGGAGAATGTATTCTCGTTTAAATATGCATTACTAATCCTATTTGCTAGTGATTTAATAGTTATTCATCCAATTCTATTGAGCTTTCTTTATAAAATACCCTGCATGTCAATTATATACTGCATTTTTATATATTACAAAAGTGCAAGACACCTTAGAAATGATGAAGTCTAGGAAACTGGGACTCTGAAAGTTTAGGGCTTATCTAATTTTGTATGGCTGATAAGTGCCAAAGCAAAGGCTATATACCTTAGCAGGGGGGAAAGGAAAGAAGGAAGGAAGAGGAAGAAATTCAGGAATCAAGTAGGAAATAAAATACCTTATGTACTATGTACTATGTATTCTTCCTACATAAACTTATAAACCACTTTTTTAAATAGTAAATTTGACATTTTGTTTTTTGGATTGGCAGCCCATACCTGCACATTTGTTGTCCCCTGAAAAGATGAGGAAATTCATGATAGGGACAAGTGGCGGGCAACCTGACAGCTTGCAAGTTGAATTGACCAAGATTATATTATGTAGTACAAATGATCTGTTTAACTTTTCCAAATAAATCACCTTGGCCTAGTGTGATGTATAAAAAAGGACATTGATCTCCGAGCTGAAATCTTTGTAATCGAGCTCTGGCTCAGCAATTTATAAAGACTGTGTGCTCTGCATTTCTTTTTTTTTTTTTTTCTATCAGAATTCTTGAGAGTTGAATGAAATTAATAGTAATTTTCTTGCAAGTTAATATTGCTGTGAGGATCCAATGAGATCATGCATATTAAAATATTTCATCAAGCTAAAACCGCTTCACAAATATGACTGTAACCTTAATTCACCCCTCTCTCAATGTTCTTCATCTCAGTAAATGGCAACTCAGTTGTTCTATTGCTCAGTACCAGGAGAAGAGAATCCTATTTTACTGAGGCATTAAGTGATCAAGGCACCAGTCTTCCCATTGACCGTGGTCTTGTGAAGCTCAATCTTAAGACCCCTGCAATGCTGGCAATCCCAACTGATTCTCATGAATCTGAGACAGGCTCTCAGGAATGAGCATTAAAAAAATTGCTCTCCTACATGATTCCCTTACCCTGCATTCTTTATTTTCTTTACACCCTAGTAGGTATCATTTAAACTCTGAATATAACCAGAACATATTTTCACGTAACTATTAGAAAGTACGACTGGCAGAGGTAAGGGATGGGGCAGGGGAGATTTCAGGAAAGGAGTAAACTAGGAGTAAGGGCCTATGGCTTTTGAGCCTAACACTGACTCTGGTTCAAGAATGCACTTGTTCAGACACTCTACATGCTTAATATATATACCTCCACTTTATATGTTTTCAATGTAAGATGAGATATTCTCTCCAACGTCCCTCCTAGTTTTGTTCAAACCCACTGTAGGTTTGCATATGATCTCTTGCTAGTAGATATTTTTTTTTAAAAAAGTCCTCTAACAAATCCTAAGCTAAAATGTATTACAAAACTAAAAATAATGAGTCATGGTGAATGGATAAGCAATATCATCAGTATTGCATCTTCTCTCTTCCCAGCAGTAGGACACTCTGACACCTGTGTGGCCATCAGTCCCTGCCCATCAGATGCCCAGTAGACAGCAGGCTTCCCTGGGGAGGAGCCTCCTCTAACTCAGAGGGCATGCCTGGGTAGGGAAAATACACTTGGATGTTCAGGGTACAAATCAGTTGCCTTATCACCTCTAAACCTGAATAAGAATTTAGCAGTAGTTAATTAAGTTTTACACACATCAAACTTCACAGTGTATTTCTTTATATTCACATACCTAAGAAAGCAAAACATGTGACCTCGTTATAAGATTACTTATAGAGGCAGAGAGTTTCACAAATGACTCCTTCCTGGTATAGTCAGTCCCTGGGCACTTAATTAGCATTTCTGTCCTAGTCTTTTTCAAAAACTATGGATACTAGAGATATTGATGGCTTTACCCATTTTCCTGAGCAGATGATGGCTTATTAGAGACCTATTTTATTTGTCACCCATAATATAACCTCACTCAATCTATCATAATGTTCATGGACACAAAGTATCTGAAGAAATTTGCTATGGCATTAAAGATTCATATTTTTTTCTTTTGATGATACCAGTAAGTTAGGGTTACCCACTTATAGAATTTTATATTTCATTTGTGTTCTGTTCGAGAAATCCGGTCTTCTGGGGTGCCTGGGTGGCTCAGTGGGTTAAAGCCTCTGCCTTCGGCTCAGGTCATGATCTCAGGGTCCTGGGATCGAGCCCCGGATCGGGCTCTCTGCTACGTGGGGAGCCTGCTTCCTCCTCTCTCTCTGCCTGCCTCTCTGCCTACTTGTAATCTCTCTCTCTCTGTCAAATAAATAAATAAAATTTTTAAAAAAAAAAAAAAAAAAAGAAATCCGGTGTTCTAGTAGAAATAGAAGCAGAGTTTCTACTCTGTCTCTAGCTCAACAGTTAAATCCATGGTTCTCCAACTAGTCTGCACATTTGGAACGACTCCCAAAGTCCTGCTGCCTTTGCCCCATCCTGACAGATGGGATTTAATTGGCCTGGGGTCTGGGGATTTAAATTTTTAAAAGCTCTCCACATGATTTTAGTATGCAAATGAGTTTGAGACACATTAATTTAAAGCTTTCTATGAGAGTGAGGGAGATTTTTGTTTGTGTCTACATTTATCCCATTTTGTGCCGGAATGGTAGGATTTTATAAGAATGTATAATGTTTTTGTAAATCTTTAAATAAAGTTGGTGACATTTTTAAAACAAAGTCAGGTTACTAACATCATCCTAATTTTGAACATCGTAATAAAAATGTGTACAGTGTCATACTCCAATTGTAATTTTATTTTGTTAAAACTAATCTTTGAACCCAATTTTAAATGAATCTCTAAACATTAAAACCTTGTGTTAAGATAAGACTTTTAGAGAACTTTGATTCATTTATTCATTTATTAAGTGTTTGCTTATTTTTTCCTTCTTTCTCTCTCTCTCTCTCTCTCTCTCTCTCTCTCTCCCCCTCTCTACTCTGGGAACATTTTTGTTTCCAGTAAGGGTTACACTGATGTGGTAAGGATCCCCGAAGGGGCAACTCACATCAAAGTCCGACAGTTCAAAGCCAAAGACCAGACTCGATTCACTGCCTACTTAGCCCTGAAGAAGAAAAACGGTGAGTACCTTATCAATGGGAAGTACATGATCTCCACGTCAGAAACCATCATCGACATCAATGGAACCGTCATGAACTACAGTGGTTGGAGCCACAGGGATGACTTTTTGCACGGGATGGGCTACTCAGCCACAAAGGAAATTCTCATAGTGCAGATTCTTGCAACTGATCCAACTAAAGCATTAGATGTCCGTTACAGTTTTTTTGTTCCCAAGAAGTCCACCCAAAAAGTCAACTCTGTCATCAGCCACGGGAGCAATAAAGTGGGCTCGCCCACTCCACAGCTACAGTGGGTGACGGGCCCGTGGCTTGCCTGTTCTAGAACCTGCGACACGGGTTGGCACACCAGGACGGTGCAGTGCCAGGATGCAAACCGCAAGTTAGCGAAGGGATGTCTCCTCTCTCAGAGGCCTTCCGCGTTTAAGCAGTGTTTGCTCAAGAAATGTTAGCCCGTGGCGATGATCTTCTGCAGAGATAACTGGATGTTTCATCACGGATCAGTCCTGGCCAATGGTGGTGATCAGTCGTGGTGAACGAGAGGTCTACCTGATGCACAGAAAGTCACACTTCGATGGCATTGTCAACAGGAGTCTAATTATGGGCAGAATCTGCTCTCGGTGACCAAATGAAGATGTGCACCATTTCACGTGAACAGTGGGGACCTTGGACTCTAGAAACACTTGGGAGTTACTGAACATCCCCTGGGCTACAAGAATGAAAACACACTGATGAATGTAGAATCGGGACATTTGAAGATGGCAGAACAGCAGTCTCCCCCTTGTCACCTACCTCTCTTAGAATGTCTTCAAAGGCATCATAATCATTATCATCCACAATACACCATAGCTTATTTTTACTGTTTGTAAATACATTCTCCCTTGGTATGTCACTTTATATCACTTGGTTCTATCAAAAAAAAAAAAAGGTGTGTGTGTGTGTGAACACACACACACACACACACAAATACACACATATATATTTCTATAAAAAATGTTTGACCAAAGTAGGTCTGCAGCTATTTCAACTCCTTCTAGTTTCCAGAAAGAGCTGTGGATGTTTTACTGGAAATTAAGAACTTGCTGCTGTTTTAATAAAATTTCGCGTACTCTCAGACTACAGGAGATCACATTTTAGTCAAAAACCATTTTGACAGCAAGCATCTTCTGAGAAATTCTAAAAAGAAAAAGGATCTCAGTGTATCTAGCATTTAAATACATACACAGGTCCATTTCCTTGAACCTTTGACTGCCTGCATTATTTCAGGCAGAAGCCAAACTGATGCATCATTTAGGATGTAGTAATAGCGTTTGCGTGTGTGTATGTTATGAGTATTCAAGAGTCTGAAAACTAGTTTCTCATTCTAAAAACTAGTTTTCTCATGTTAGAATTTAAAAGAAAAAAAAAAGACCATATTTTACCATAGTCTTGATTTATATTTTCACACCACTTTCCCCATTCAGAAGCTTTCATCTGATACCTTGTATTGTATAATATTCATACAGAACACACTGCAGAGTTTTCTGTTCACATCTGACACCTTCAACACTGGTATACCTCTTACCAGCAAGCCTTTAAAATGTGTTTATTTTTGCTTGTCTGTTTGTTCAAGGGTTCTGTAAGACCTACAGTGTTTTGTACTTCTTGTTGACTTAGTTTGATAGGAGTGTTAAAGATCACTTTGTAGTTAGCCACATCTAGAAGTGGTTATCGTTAATGTGGCTCGTGCAAAAAAAAAAAATAGTGGTTAATATTAATAAGACTGTTTCCACACCATACAGGCAATAATTCCTTGCATTTTGTTAAATCCAAGTATATTGATACTGTACTTAAAATTTTTCCCAATTGGAAAGCATTTGTTTGTACCCATAAGTGTTTGAGTGATGAAATGTGATGATTTTTGAGAAGTTTGTTGCTTCTATTTCCATAGTCTGTCTAGGTAGGTTGTTAGGTTTGGATGTTAGATGTGGAAAAGTATTACAATCATATGCATAAAAATATTTTTTAAACAGTAAACTGCACGCCTCCACCCCATAGCTCAGAAAATCCAAGGTGTTCAATTTCATTGGATTTCTTTTTCTTTATGAAATATTACAAAGCCAATTGTTTGTTATAAAATTTCATAATAATCGTACCAAATGTGCCTACTATTAAAGATTTGCATATAAAGATGTTATGGGACCATTGTTTGATGGTCCCCTTAAGCTCACAAGAGTTTATTTTTATTAGAAGATATTTTTAATATAAAAGAATTACGTAATTGATCTAGCTATATAACATTCATTTCAGTGGGCGAGGAGAATGGATGCCTCACTGTTTTAAATATTTTCTTAGGAAATTATTTGGTAAAACAAATAATTGTTTTACAAAGCTGATAATCATCCTTTGGCTTTTCATAGACTGTCTTTGCTTTAGACGTGGTCACTTATTCTTAATAAATTATTAAGTAGAGAAATTAGGCCCACATAGAACTTTGGGCCTCCATACATTTGATGGAGGTCACCAGATATCAGGGAGAGGGAACAAAGCTCTTCAAATCAGTCAGAAAAAAATTTTTAAATCACACCATTTGACTATTCGGAGAGAATTAATAGTGAGACCAACATTACTTTTTCCCAATTTTGAAATAACTTTAATCAATTAACTCAATTCTGACAAAGTTTATTTTTATCTTTTGTGGTTATATTCACGGCAACACAAAGAAATAACTGAAGGGTAAACATGCTTGTCTCCTACTCTGTCTCTCTATACTGTACTCAGAGAGTTTCTTAGCATGACTTATCATTTATTTTCCCCCATATAATGAAGTTTTATACTTCTCAATGAAACGATCCTAGAGAGCTTAAAAGGAATAAACCACTATTCCATGCTTTTAAGGCGTTTTCTTTAGTTTTTTCATATGAGTATCATTAGATTGACTGAAGAATGTATGTCTAAACTCCTGAGAAACATGATAGAGACTGGAAACTGAAATTCAGAGAAATGGAGTGTTCAGTAAATATGAGGAATGATAAAGGGAAAATCCCCCATAATGAAATCTAGTTCAGACCAGTTGGAAGCTGGACTATGCATTTCACCTTTCCAGACTTGCATCGTAAAAAAAGAGTCTGTGATTTGTGAGGCTGAGCTTCCTTCCTTGCGGGGATGGGGGACGTTTGTCTGAAAATGCTCAGGTTAGTAAAAATCTAGTCCCACAAAACTAAACACTTCAGATTAAGTTTCAGTGAATAAAGGGAGCGCGGAAGAAAACATTCCTTTTTTTCCAGAACAGAAAAGGCCAAATTAAGCCCTGCCTTGTTGTTAAAAGGTTTAAGGGCGTTATTTTAATCTATTCAGTCAATTCAACTTCCTTTGCCTTCCTGTGGAAACAGTTTTATCCCATTAAACTAAGAATTGAGGGATTAATCACAAAATAAAGTTGCAGCACTGAAAAAAAAGGTAATTTATTGTTTTTGCGACTGGTATGTGAATTTGTGTGATAAAAGTATTTATTCTTATTTAACAAAAATATGTGCAAATTCTATATTTAAAATGTTTTGCTGTTGTCCTACTTTTAATTTATGCTTCATGTTTGTGTATAAAGTACACTTTGTGAGTTTACATAATATACAGCACTGGTTGCTTTTGTATTTTTTTACAGAAGGCTTTCTGCGTGAAACAGGCATATATGTATATATTCCCCATGCCACGTATCCTTATTCTGATATTATAGTTTTCCTTTCTAAGGAAGTTTTAAATTTAATCTTTCTAGACTAGTAGTGTTCATTACTTGTAATGACATTAATAGCTCTTTTGGGTTTCATTAATACTAATTTTTCCAAGTCACAGATAAGAAAAACACCTATTCAAGCATCTAAGGTCTAAGTTCTAAGCTTGATGTATAGGTAGCCTGGAAGCTTCCCATAGAAGCCAAGTTGAGGACCAGGTCCATTCATTTCACTGATAAACTTGGACAAGGAGCTGTTGAGGTATTATATGAAATTTGTGTACACACAACCTCCGAGAGACATTGATGATAATAAAACCAAATATTATCCTTTGCTGCTTTAAAAACACTCCTTAAAAGTTGAAATCATTTAGTCTCTAGTATTGGTAGGATTTGATAGTGAGAGTAAACAAATTAAAGTTTTTCAAATATTAGTAGTCATGGGTATTTTTACAAATATGGGGTCTCCATTGATAGAGTGTGGCTTTATACTACTACTAATGAATCTCATGGAGGGCAAATAGGACTTGGGACAAGCAGGGACACCTTTGATAACATCAGCTTGCCTCCAACAAGGATTTCAGTCTGGTCACAGCAATAAGGCAAACCACACTTGGATATACAACTGAATAGATCAGTCTCTGGGTCTAACGTTTCCCCCCTTGACTCCTTCCTTAGTTACAAGGTCATTGTAATAGTGCAGGTGAGCACAGCAACCAGATTCAGTGAAGTCCAGAATTCGTGTATGACTTAGAGCTCACTTTTTTTGTAAAATAAGATTGAATTTAAATAATGGCCAAATTTTGCTAATAGTTTATGGCTGAGGATTGGTGAATATTACTAATCTATTTATAATTAAACTGATAAAAATCCCTTATTTTTTTTAACATTTCAAAGTTAATAAATGAATAGCCATGAGTACAGAAATGGTCATCCAAAGCTATCATAGAACCAAGGTCAAGGGTCCGGGTGATCTATCACTTAGACATACAAACAAGGAACTGGTATATTTTCTCTATCATTTTTCTTATTTGCCAATAGCCTGTATTTTTAGACTGTAGAACAGGTAGATCAATTTAGCTAATTAATGCACTGAAAAAGCAATTTTCCTAATATAGTTCCTGCCAGCATGAACTAGAGAAATATGATCACGAAATATATCAGGCTATAATGCATAATTATCTTCTAGTCCATTAAGATATGGGAACATACTGAAATAAGAACTTACTGCATTAGTGAGACAAAAATGGAAATATACATGATGTTCAGATAACAAAAGTATCTGATCTGCCAAATGTCTTTCTGGTGCAATGATACCATAATTCTCAGTGCAGATTTTGTGGGAAAAAGTAAAAGCATATGTTGTTAAGAAGCTGTTGGGTTTTAAAAGAGATTAAGACTGAAATGTACATATTAGTTAACCTAGTTAACTGCACCTTCCTAATATAGTAGCACTTTAGCGATAAGTTGGCTACCTGTGGTTCAGATCCTGGGCTCCACCAACTGGTCCATGTGGACTGCCAGAGGTCAAATGAAAAACCAAATGGCCCATCATCTAAGGCATGGCCACATCAGAATGATCCAAAGTCTAACACTGTGAGGAAAACTGTGATTTGTAAATAAAGCAGTGTTCTTTTTTTTTTTTTCATTTTCTTTTAGCACATCCAATGAACAACTATAGTTTTCATCAAGGTGCTAATATCTTCAGCGATCAACTGTCAAGTGTTGTATTTCTGAGTTACTATTTTATTCTACATGATTTTTCAATTTGCAAAAGAGAACCCTAAGTTTTGGGTCAAGGCAAGGCACAACTCGATACTCAGTGTTTGGGAAATTGCATCTAAGGGTCAGTCTGATCAACAGGGTTCAGTGACATAAGCTATAGGTACATCAAGGATGTTTAAGGTGATGTCAAAACTTGAAGAGTGTCAGGCTGGAGAAACAATTTCAGAGGAGTCATGTTTCATCACTTACTAAGCCATCGGTGTTCCTTTCAAACCTGCCTTTCGAACAAACTTGTTTGTTTCCTATACACAAATTTGTGTGTGTGTTTAGCTTGACTTTTTTAGCTTTGCGATATTTTATGTCCATGGTAAACACTTGGCTACTATATCCTGGTCTTTCCTTTAACAATCCACAGCATATTAGAAGCACTTCAACAAAGACTGAGTATAGGAGAATAGGAGAATAGAATAGGAGATCATATTGTGTGTGACTTTGCGAGACTAGACTTTTGATTAAGAAAAATACATTGTCTTTGGATGCTGTTTTGCATTATACCCTCAAGCATGACTTAAACATAAGGAGTTGACAAATACTGATTACATTTTAGTATGATGTATGAGCAGAAATCATACACATGCTTTGTAAATAGACCGCAGGTGACTAAACAGATTGCAGAAATGTATTTAATTTGATGTAACCAGTGGCAGAAATATTTGATTCCTATATTAGAAGCTGTGAGTAAAGACAGGGAATCAACCGAAGTGGGTATAACCGACATTTTTAATATTGAAACATGCTTTCAAGGTAGAGGAAAATACTGAAGATTGACATGTTGTTGTATATATAAGCAGTAAAATGTAAGCTGCTTACTATCTTCGATTTTTCAGAAGTGATGGTATTTTTCCGTAAATGTAATGCAGTTGAAAAACCAAAAATCTTGGAAAACTAAGACGGGTCTTGTTTAAAATGTCTCTTCAGCTTTGGCAAATTTTGAACCTGAATCAGCTATTGAAAGCATTCCTGTGTCTTGTAGCCTGCATTCCACGACAGCTCTGTTATTCAGGTAAACCACTTGAACTGAGTCATTTGGGACCTATACTGTAATATTTTTCATTGAGGAACAATATCCTATTTTGTAAAGCATTTCCCTATGTGTGACTTTAAACTGTAAAATTAAACATTGGTTTTGTGGTTTCAGAGGGCATAATAAATGTTAATTGTAAACTAGGCTAAAATATGTACTGCATATAATATGTTTTAGAGTTGGTAACTATTGTCCATTTATTTTTAATTTTCTCATAACAACAGTAGGACCAAGCCAGGTCTTAAGGAAGCCCTAGGCTCTGTAATTTCTACCATTCTTCTCCCATTTGGCATAGACAATTCATACTTCTTCTACATTGGTTACAGGACTTTGGACTTACTGTTTTAAGTTCTCCTTACCAGACTATCACCCCCTAAAGTCTTTCTAGTGTTGAAATTCTGGTGTTAAATTAGGAACTGCAAAACCATAATCTACCTGCTTCATTTTTACTTTTTTTTTTTAAGATTTTATTTCTTTATTTGACACAGAGAAAGAGAGATCACAAGTAGGCAGAGAGGCAGAGAGAGAGGAGGAAGCAGACTTCCTGCCGAGCAGAGAGCCCGATGCGGGCCTCGATCCCAGGACCCTGAGATCATGACCTGAGCCGAAAGCAGAGGCTTTAACCCACTGAGCCACCCAGGTGCCCTCACTTTTACTTTTTTTAAAAATAAACTTATGCCACATAGAAAATGGAAGAGTCAACACTAATGCATGCATGGAAATTCAAAAAGAACTGGCATTCATTCACAAGTGAAAGCCTATTCATTTGCTAACAAATATATGGTATTAAGGTTCCTAAGAACATTGATTCCTTCTAAACCTGAAATCATTACTGTTTAGTGTACATTGCAAACATTGAATTTCTCCCTCATATCAAATAATATTTCAGAATTCTTGTGCTTTAAATTCCCCTTAGTAGGATATATAGATTTTAAAGAAGTTAATTCTAAACACCTGAACTTTTCAAAGATGTACAGAAACATCATCATCATAATACTGCTAAGATTGGTTGACCATGTCTTTGGGTCACACCCTGTGCTAAACATCTCACAAACTTTCCCCCACGTGTTTCTCCCCATGACCCATATGAAGTCGGTCTAAAGATCCCGATATTGCAGATGACACTCGCGTTGTAGTAACTGTTAATGGTGACTGTTAATACTGTTACCAAGTGTCAGGCACAGTGATAAGCACTTTAGATATTTATTATCAATCTCTAGCTTCTTGAAGCACTGAGAGTCTTCGGTCCGCATGGAATGTAAGACGCGCGGTGCATGGAGGACTGTGTGAGATTGGAGAAATGCAGGGGGTGTTTCGATGGCCCAGTGTGCGGTGGGCCCCCTGAGTAAATGCAAGAGCAATCCTGAAATTCCAATAAACACAGCAAGGAAACTAGAGAGAATCAGACAACCAGCGAGAACAGAGGCAAGTGCTCAGAGTGTACAAAGGACTGTTGTTTAAAGAGAGAGGAGAGAGAGTTCGATTTAGAAAACTAGCAAATTGCTGGGAAGAATTAAAAAAAAAATCAGTATTTAACCTTGCAAACTCCTTCACAGCTCATAACGAGCTGGTTCAGACAAGGTCAAAGACATGAAAAAAAGGTCCTGAGGGGTGCTTTGAGATTAGGAGTAGAGTGAACAACATGGTTAGAAATGGCACTACAGATACTGAAAGGTCCAAATCATCTATAATTTCTAGATTCCATGAGAATCTTTCTTGATGTCTTATTGTTTGAGCTGTTCAGTTAAACTCAAGTATTTTCCCACAGAATGAATGATCACCTGTCTAAATGCAGACACAAGCAAAGGGGTGTAAGTTCTCTATCTGTTCCCCCACCATGTCCATCTCACAGATGAAAAGAATCAAATCTCAGGATGATCAACTATCTGGGGTGTTCCTGGAAATGGAGAAAGAGATGAAGCAGCCCAAGACTTCATTTGACATGAATTCATAGACTTCGCTGTAATATTGATTTCTCTTTTCACTTCTAGATGCCCGCAGCACCTTGTCTCCCTATTTCAGCCTTCGTCAGGTTTGCCTTGAATTGGAGTTACAGACCTTTTGTTGTGGTTATTCATTATTGAAAGCATCTCCGTCTTGGGGAGCAGGAAAGTGCATGCCTTAATCACTTGGAAGTAGACTCATTCCAAAAACAGGGGCTGAACTAGTCTTAGGTTAAACGAATTCTTCATCTACAAAAGCGTTGGGGGCTGTTAACCCACTCGTCTTTTAGATAAGTCTGGTACCTCCCAGGCATTGTAAGAATTACCTAGATTGTTTCTTTACTCTCGAGCCTCTTGACTATCTCTTTGCCTCTTCAAAGGTGTTTGTTTTCTTTCACTCCTTGGATCTTCAGTGTATTGTTTTAGACAGTTTCAAGAGCTCAGACTTTAGAGTTGGGGAGGACTGGGCAGAAGATAAGATGCAAGGGTCTTTGCAAGTGGAACCCGGAGGAGGTGCCTGGAGCTTTGACTGCAGTTGGCGTATCCCGGAGCCAATGATGCTAAGAATAACTCCTTCTTAGCTACTCTGCTGCTATCTCCTTAGTCCAAGCCCCCAAACTTTTCTACCCCAAACAAGAGAAAATGCCTCCTAATCGTGCCTCCTGCTTCCTAGGTCGCAGCCAGACTGATCACAGAAAACCATGAGTCAGATCAGTTACCACCTTTGCTAAAAATTCTCCAACACCTTTCTCTCTTACCCAATGTTTAAAACAGTCACCTTTCCATGGCCTTAGAAGTTTCCAGGGATCCAGTTCCTGCCTTCTACCTGAATTTGCCTCCTAGTTCCCTCACCCTCGTGCTCCGTTCCAAGCATGAACCCCATCCAGAGCCTTTTGCCTAGAACATTCTGCCCCAGAGAGACACTTGCTTCTTCCCTCCCTTCAAGCCTCTGCTTAAATATTACCTCTCAGAGAGGCCAGCCCTGACCACCCTAAACCAAATAGAACCATTCCTCCTTCATTCTTCCTCATGGCCTTTATCAACACATGAAATCACATTACATAATCATTGCATACGTCTGGTATTATAATACATACATTTATATGTGTACGTACTTTAGGGCACTTTTTGTTCTTTTCACTGCCATATCACCAGCTTCTAGGAAGATGCCTGGCATATAATAAGTACCCAATTAATCCTTGTTGAATGGATGAATAAAGAATGGATGACTAAAGAGACGGCAATCCAGGCAAATAATTATCATCAGGGGGGTGTAGGAAACTGTCGGTGGAGTCGAAGTAAGTGGGCAAAATACGGTAATAGAAATATTTTAAACAGGTCACACTGATATTATGGACAAAAAGCAGGCCAGTTTTGGCCAGGGAAGCAGAGAAGCCAAGGTAGATGGGTGGTAGAAAGGACTCAGTTCCTTGATTACAAAACAGATCTTTAATTCCTGAGATGATAGGTTATAGAAGGAAGAATACTAAAACTATCCCTCTGTAATTCCCATCCCTTGTTTATTCAATCAAACACCAATGCAGGTACTGCTGTGAAAGTATTTTGCAGACAGAATTAATGTTACCACACCACAAGCCTTAAGATCAGGCAATTATTCTGGATTCACTTGCGGGGATTGCTGTAATCACATAAATTCTTAAAAACAGAAGAGAAAGTCAGAAGGGGAAGTCAGAGAAATTTCAAGGATGGAAAAGATTCCCTGTGCCATTGCTGGCTTTGAAGATGGAGAAAGGTATCGACCAGTCAAGGAAATGCAGAGTCTAGAAGCTGACGGTCAGGGAGGACACAGGGACCTCAATTCCACAACTGCGGGGCATGGGATTCGAGCAGCAACGTGAAGGAGCTTGCAATCAGATTCATCCCCAGAGCTCCAGAAAGAGGTATAACTCAGCGATACCTTAATTCCAACCTGGTAATACCCAGAGCAGATACTCACTGGAGCTATGCTGAGCCTCAACATCTATAAAACTGGGAGATAATAAATTGGTGTTGTTTTAAGCTTGTAAATGTGTGGCAATTCTTATGGTACCTACAGAAAATGAAAACGCAGGTGAAAACAGGGAGGGATCCCAATTGAGAGTAGTATATTAGAAAGACGATCAGATTAGACCGTAAACAGAATGAACAAGGTTAAGACCCAGTTATTGGGTCTACAGTGGGAAGGGGAATCACAAGACAAACACAGAATCCGAGTTACTGGAACTGGCATGAAGGCATGGGATGAGACCTCCATTTAAGCTAACTTTGATATGGAGTCGCTTGGACTGCTGGATGAAAGATCCATATGTACACCCTGACTGAAGGATCCCAATAGTAAAAAGCTGGGTGTGAACTGAGAATCACAGTGATAAAAACAAGCAAAAACAGGCTGAGAAGGGACAGGAGCTGATGGATGGGAAACTCTCTCACCTGCAACACTGTTTTCCAAAATGCAGCTACCAAATCCTTTGTTGCAGTATGTAAATGAAGAGAGGCTTTTGTCAAGTAAGTTAAAAATTTAACGAGGATGTCTTGATTCTATATTGCTATGAACAAGCCATCCTAATACTTAGTGATTTAAGACAATGGCTTATTGACCCTCGTGATTCTGTGAGTCAGGACTCTGTTGAACAACATGTCTGCTCCACAGGTCAACTGGGGTCATTTGGTGAGAAGCATCTGGTGGCTGGATTGGAGTGGAGGGGCCAAGATTGGTTCACTCACATGCCTAGTGTCTTGGCAAGGACAGTCAGAAGGTCAGTGTCAACCCCGCCTTCCCCTTTTCATGTAATCTTGGGCCTTTTCCTGTGCTATCTTCACCAAGTTATAGTCCGTTTTCTTACAAGGTGGCTCTGGGTTCTAAAAGCAGGTGTTTCCAGAGAACCAAGTGGAACCTACAGAGTTCCTCATGGCTGAGACCTGGAAGTCTCAGAACATTCCGTTTTAACACAACTAATTAAAAATTCCACCATGTGTGAACTGGCTACACCCAGAGATCTTTTCTTGATTCTTCCAAAAGTTGATATCATACAATATGCCATTTTTTGTAGTTTGGTTAATCAACCTTTTAAAGTTAATTTTTCTTGCTAGCATGTCATTTCTACACACATAAAAATGGAGGCTTTCATTTCAGAAACAACACTGTTTAGAATTGCAAAGGCATAATAGTTAACAATTAAGTGGAAATCATTACCCTTTATATTTATTTTTGTATAAAACAAGCAAGCTACAGACAACAAGTCACACAGTCTTGTAATTAAATTGTTGTACCAGCCCTGACTCTGGGGAATCTCCCTGGTTGGGTGGGGAAGATGAATTGATTTTTATTGTTTTTTGTTTTGATTTTGTTTTCACAATCTGCATGCCTTTCCCTAAAATAACATTTCAACATGTCTAAAAATTGTTGCCATTCTGTGGACCACAAGTGCCTGACTTAAGAAGGGCCCAAATTTAATGTTGTAAAGGAAGACTTTGGCATCAATTGTCCATGTGGAGTTGACCACATAATAAATCTTTATTTTCCAAAACATATTAAGCCAGATGTATATAATAGCATAATAAATTATTTAATCACCTACAAGTCATTTAACAAACAAGTAAAATTCTTCTACCTTAAAAGGATGGACTCAGAAAATATGTCATTTAAGAGATACAAAAGGACCTAATACAACTCTATTTCATGTAATGGTCAAGTTCCAATTCCTTTAAAGTGATGGACCTCGCTTCTAATCCTACCAGTTCTTCCACCATTGGTCCTATAGAGGACCGATATGGATTCATATGGATGAATCAATATATAAATCCATCAACACAGACTTTAAAAGGTGTGCACTGCTGAAAATAGATCAGGAGCTTTTAGAAAGTAGTCTCGTGTGTCACATCTTTTTCCTAGTGAAAGAACAAAACCATTTTAATATTGGAGTAGAGTGTTTCTGGAGTCCACCATTTTGTGCCTATAATCCAACAAAGACATATTCCTAAAACTTTTTTTTTTTAATTTCAGCATTGACTAGTCTCCAGTTTGCAAGCTCAGTGACAGAATTTGACATGAAACCCAGGCCTATTCCTGAAGGTGTTTTTGTTTGTTTGTTTCTTTGTAACTTTAGGATCATAGGAAGAAACAGAAATATCCAACAAAGATTCCTTTCTGGTTGTCTTATTTTCCTGAAAATAATCCTCCTCTCAAAGTACTTTTCCTTTGATCTTCCATTTATCCTTTTTTTGGACAATTCTATACTGTATAAGAAACTTAAATTTCTTGAACCAAATAACACCTTAAGAACCTGATTAAATCTGAGGTTCACTTAATAAATGCACATGCACAAAATATTATGTACAATTTCTAGAGAATTCATGGACTTTCAGAAGTAAACAAGTAGTTCCAATGTAACAAAAAGAAAAATAAATATGTTCTAAATGACAATTTTCTAAGAAACGACTTACAGGTGAAAATTTGGCTCTTAAGTTTAGAACATATTTTGTACACACTGACAATTTTTAAAAACATATGTAGGGATCACTTATGTAATGTGGTCTGTAATAATATTGGAATATGATAGCAAACAACACACAGTTCCAGGATTCAAGGTTGTAAAGCCAGGGAGATGCATATGCAGGTGACAAAGAAATCATATTGCAGTAGAATCATTTCTGTAATACAGTTAAAAACAGTGTCATTGGGACACCTGGGTGGCTCAGTGGGTTAAGCACCTGCCCTGACTCAGGTCGTGATCCCAACATCCTGGGATCAAGGCCTGTATCAGGCTTCTGCTCAGCAGGGAGCCTTCTTCTCCCTCTGCCTGCTGCTCCCCCTGCTTGTGCTCTCTCTGTCAAATAAATAGATAAAATCTTTTTTAAATGTATTTATTTGACAGAGAGAGAGAGAGAGAGCAGAGAGAGCACCAGAGGGCACAAGCAGGGGAAATGGCAGACCCCCCCCAACCCCCCCACCCCTGAGCAGAGAGTCAGATGCAGGGCTCAATCCCAGGACCCCGGGATCACCACCTGAGAAGAAGGCAGACGCCCAACTGACTGAGCCACCCAGGCGCCCCTAAATAAATAAAATCTTTAACAACAACAACAATAACAACAAACTCACCAGGGTCATTCATGTAATATAGCCACCAAGAAAGGAGCCAGACTCTTGAAGTGCATTGACAGAACTCTACACAGTGATCATCCTTCTCTTCTGCATGTTGCAGGCACTGGTAATGCTAACATCCACTCCACCCTCCTTGCTATGTCCACATTAACCAGGGTGGGGCAGAGGGTCGGGGAGAGACTGGGTCCTTGAGCAGTTTAACCAATGCCAACTGTCAACCATCCGTGAAATTCTTGTTCAATGGGAACTTTTTCAAGGTTTTTTACTAGATTTTCTTTTTCCTGCAGACAAAAGCATTTTTACTTGATTCGAGTTTTCATTCTAATCCTGGAAATCCTAATTTAGGAATTATATCAGCAGACTGAAACTCCATTACAGGAAGATGTAGAAACTTAAAGTAGTAACTTAAAGTAAAGATGTAGTAACTTAAAACTATGTTCTATTTTACCTGATGAAAAAAGTTGGAAAGGGACTTTAGAACAACATAGCATATGTTTTTAAATAGTTTACAGGCTAATCGTGGGGAGGAAAAATTATGATTATTTTATATAACCAGGAGGGTAGATTTAAAACCAGTGAGTTGGTCAAAATAAGGACCAGTGTAGAAAAACGTCTCTGTTATTCTTATACCTTAATTTTTCTTGCAAACACAGTTGATTCAGAAGTACCATAAATGTGAAGGTTCATTTGTATCTCTCCCCTCCCCCCCGAAAGTCTTCTAAAAATGTCAATGTATGCTGTGTGGGTATATTATTTTAAAGTATATTTAATAAATACTTGTCTTAATCTCTTTCATCTTATAGATTGCTGTATACTTCTTGCATTTATTCATTATGCAATGCTGCCCATTGTGAAAGCTTAATTTTACTTTTTCCCAAGTACAGTGGTCCTCATTCAGGGGGCATTTTACCCTCCACAGGATATTTGAAAATGTTTAGAGATATTTTTGATTGTCACAATGGGGGGGAGAGGAGATGCTATTTGCTTCTAGTGAATAGAATCAAGGGATGTTGTAATGTATAGGATACCAGCCCCCATGACAAAGAATTATCCCATCCAAAATGTCAGTAGTGTTGGGGTACCTGGGTGGCTCGGTGGGTTAAAGCCTCTGCCTTCGGCTCAGGTCATGATCTCAGGGTCCTGGGATCGAGCCCCACATCGGGCTCTCTGCTCAGCAGGGAGCCTGCTTCCCGCTCTCTCTCTGCCTGCCTCTCTGCCTACTTGTGATCTCTCTCTCTGTCCAAAAAAAAAAAAACAAAAAAAACACGTCAGTAGTGTTGGGGTTGAAAATCACTACTTTAGGGGCACCTGGGTAGCTCAGTGGGTTAAGTGACTGCCTTCAGCTCAGGGAACTCTGGGATCGAGTCCAGCTTCCGTATCTCTGCTCAGAGGAAAGTCTTCTTCCTCTGACCCTCTCCCCATCATGTTCTCTCTGTCTTATTCTCTCTCAAATAAATAAAATATTTAAAACAAACAAACACACAAACAAACGCTGCTTTAGTGGCCCCCCCGTCTTACTCTGCCTGCGTGATCCACATTCTCAGCGGACACTTCTTATCTTCTAACAAGATGTGAGTCAATATGCCTGTGACTGTTTTCTCCTCGCTCTTATGGAAGTTGGAGGGAGCAGCAGGGGCTGGGGGCCAGGGCTTCATTCTTGGAACACTGGCACTTAGTGTATATTTCCTCGTGTAAGAACCAAATATTCTCAGGTAGGTTAGGAGCCTAGGCATCATTGGGACAATCGATGGATTATGCAGGTGAATGTGGCATAGACTGATGCAGGCAATTGCTATAAATCACTGTTAGTCTTACTTCCAGCCACATGTAACTGACTGCAAGAAATGTACAGAAACTAGCCCTGACCTGTCCATTTTAGAAAATTAGTCTTGTGCCCAAAGCCAGGTTTGCACATTTTTCTGAATGAGCTAAGTGGAATGTTTTCCATATAGCTAAGTGAAAAGAATTGAGAATAATGAAAGTTTTGTTCCATTGGGGGCATTTTTACACACTATTTTATTTTTGGTGCAAATAGTATTTATTTTTAAATAGTAAGGGCTATAAATGAGCATGTTTTAGTTTCTAGGGAATGTTCAAAATATGAAAACTTTAAGAAATACAAAAATACAATAATATAACAGACAATCCCAAGTCAGTTTTTGATGTGAGCCACCAACTATAGATATTGGGGTTTTTTGTTTGTTTGTTTTTAAGATTTTACTTGTTTGACAGAGAGAGAGAGAGAGAGCACATACCAAACAAGAAAGGGGAGCAGCAAGCAGAGAGACAGGGAGAAGCAGGCTCCCCACTGAGCAAGGAGCCCACGTGGGGTTCCATTCCAGCACCCTGGGATCGTGACCTGAGCTGAAGGCAGATGCTTAACAGACTGAGCCACCCAGGCGCCCCTAGATATTAGGGTTTTGTTTTTTTTTTAAGAACTTTTTTAAGGATGAAAGCTATATAAGGCTTGTATAGGAAGATTTATGCCAAAATATATATTCTCAAACTTGACTGTTTAGAATAGCCCTAATGCTATGATAATTGACTAAAGAGGGGAGAAAAACGGGATTTTATTTTCTTTTTCTTTTTTTTTAAAACCACAATTTCCTAATTTTGAACGGAAATCACCAGCAATACAAAAGCTGGAAATTTGGTCGAAACCGAAAAGAAACCACAAACACAGTATCTTAAAGACGAAGAAGAATGTGAGACAGAGGGCGGGTGGGGCAGAGAGAAGGGCACAGGCATTGTGGTTAAGAGCAGGTAAGATCAGGGAGTCAGGGGTGGACACACTATGGAATGCAGCTTACATTTTCATGGGGCTATTATTCATTTTCAGATATATACAGTGTACTTGCCACTGGATTCCATCAGCCAAACCAGAAGGATTCCTGAGGTTCTCGTTTATTTCTGCTGTCTAAAGCCATTAACTTCCACCTCCTAAAAGACTCAACACCACGGCTTTCAAGTCAAGGCCAAAGACGCTACATCTCTAGAAGCGAATGTACCACTTGAAAAATGATTGCACTTTGATGTGCTTTGTTTTTCTCTCACAGAAATGATTTTCAATCATAAAGGCCAATCTTGGCTCGATTCAAAACCTGATACACAGTGACTGGTATGCTCACACAAGTCATCAGAACTGAGAACCATCGCTAAAAACATATTACCTTGGTTCTGAGTCACTGGGTATGGGATACAGATGGGAGTGACTAATTCCTTTTGTCAGTTCAAAGCCAAATACTGGAAGCAGCATGTTTTCCTGGATGTTTAACTTAAACCTTTTTGGCTAAGTTTACCAGGCCAGAGCTACAAACTTCCAAAGCGCTGTTGCATTTAGAAACACCCTGGGTTCTCATTCGTGAGGATTCATTTAGAAACACCCTGGGTTATCATTCGTGAGGATTCCACACTTTGAAAAGTACTTACAGGTCTCTTCTTCGCCCTAGAGTGACCGGCTCTGGAATCCAGCAAATGATGGATGGTGGGTACTCAGAGCATTTAAATCTCAAACAACTTTTCCAGCCATGCATCTGACTATCATATCCGATCATGTTCTCTGTGTATCATTATGTGTATATGAGTGGGAAGTTAAAAAGAGCTATATTATTAAGCATGACTAGTGTGCTAATCCAGAAATCTTAGGAACTTGGATAATCAGAAAAAAATAATGAAGCTAAAATTCTGGTGTTTGGTCTACATTTTGTAACATTAGATTCCAGTTTAGGACCTCTCCGTGGATTTCTAGGACCCCTGACCCTGGTGTCTATGCCTTATGCCTAGATCTCTGGTCTTTTTTTTTTTTTTTTAAGATTTTATTTATTCATTTGACACAGAGAGAGAGAGAGATTACCAGTAGGCAGAGAGGCAGGCAGAGAGAGAGGAGAGAGGAGGAAGCAGACTCCCTGCTGAGCAGAGAGCCGGATGTGGGCCTCGATCCCAGGACCCTGGGATCATGACCTCAGCCGAAGGCAGCGGCTTTAACCCACTGAGCCACCCAGGCGCCCTAGATCTCTGGTCTTGAAACATTTTTCTACCTCGTCCCTATGGAAGCTTAGGTTTTGTTCATTCAACAAACCTGGTTCTGAATGTTCAATTGACAGCTGTAGGCAAGTTTTCAACCTCTCAGCCCTACTTGCCCAATCTGCGTAATGGGGTATTTAGCATGCTTATATAATGCACAATACAGAGGAATAGCTCCATAAACATTGGTTGTTCTTTATTTCTCCTTCCTAGCATACCTTTAGCTTCTTGGGGCTCTACTTAAAATTGTCGACGTCTACCAAGTGTCAATTATTCAAACAAAACTCCTAGTTCTGGCAGGCTGGGGCATATACAAGCCTAATTTTCCCACTTTTTCTCTCCCTTTGCCTTTGTTCTGCACCATAAGGTCGCTGTCACTCATCTAATAAGAGCTGGCCCTCCACTCATGTCCTAGCATTCAAGGATACCATCCCTTCTGTAGGGGAAGGTTCTACCCCATCATTTTGTTGCTGAAATTGTGCTCTGTTTCTAAGGCCAATTTAACTGCCACTTCCTCAAGGAAGCTAGGAGAACCTCACTCCAAATGCATTCTTCCAAATTTAGAGACTGAAATTCACCCTTTGCTTTTTAAAATCAAAAGGCAAATAAACCAAGAACACACCAAGAACTTATTTAAATTCACAGTAAAGTCAACAGATGGAATAGAAAACAAATATGCCTGAAAAAAAGAAACACCATTTGTTTCATTTTAGCTTAACCTTTTGTCACTCTAAAAGAAGAGCTTGTGTTTGCATTAATTCTCTATGTAGATTAAATTCTTAGATAGTTGAGGGGTCTTGTATACATCCTGTTTGCAAACTAAGATTTCTTCATGAATGGAAAATAAAATGTGCATACACAGGCCTGAAACAGAAATCTTGCTTTGGGGCACTGCTATTAGTTTCAATCTTTTTAATCGGCATCTCTGAAAAGTTTCACTTTTCTAAAGTACAAAGCCGGTTTTCATAGTTCTCTCCTAACTTGTTTTCCTAATGCACTCCAATCAGTTTGATGCCAGTGAATTTCTGTTGTGTTTATTATATTTTGTCTTCTCTCCACCCAGGCCCCCCACCTTCAGATCCCAGATTGTGAGCAAGCCTTTGGGTAACCAAAAGCTTATTAGCAAATTTTCCAGCAAATAGAATTTTTTGGAATTTTTTCCACCTTTGGTTGTTGGGCTTACACTGAAATAAACCAGTCATGTTTGTGCTAGACTTCTATTGGAACTTCACTTCCAGTTACATTTAATGAATGAATGATGGCCTGAATATACCAATAAAATCAAGCCACGAGTAAAAATAGAGAAAGGCAGAGAGACACTGAGTAAAAGAGAGAGAATGTGAGAAGGAAAAGTTGGGAGAGAGAATGAATGTTCACTCTGTACTCCTGTAACAAAAACTTAAAAAGTAAAATTTTCCCTACATTTAAAATGAATATGTGAATGTCCAAGAGAACTAATTTAACTAGGGGCGCCTGGGTGGCTCAGGTCATGATCTCAGGGTCCTGAGATCGAGCCCCACATCGGGCTCTCTGCTCAGCGGGGAGCCTGCTTCCCCCTCTCTCTCTGCCTGACTCTCTGCCTACTCCATCAAATATATAAATAGAATCTTAGAAAAAGAAGAACTAATTTAAGTAGCTAAACCCTTACTTTATTTTCATATAGATCTATTCCATGACAATGACATCAAAATATTGATAAATCTACTGATAATGTAAACGTCAAAAGTCACAAAATGAGTATGAGGTCACAATTAACTGACTTTAAGTACTAAGTAGACATATCCGGGTGAGTGGAGAGCTACATGATAATGAAACCTTACCCAGAATGTCAAACAAAATGGGGGAGGGGGTGGATCTGAACTTCCTTACTTCTGAAAAGTTTCTACCGCTCAACTACATTCACTTCCTTAGTTTTGGGTCACACATTAAACACTTTCATTTAATTTTTTTTCATTTGATTTCTCTGCATCTTTCTTATTAAATTTCAAAATTTACCAAAAGGTTAGCTTCTAACTAAGATGAATAATTTAATACCAATAGAAAAATGAGAAGAAAAAAGGAACCACCAAAGAAATAATATCTTGTAAGTGTAAACACCTTGAAAATGGTCACATTTTCATCCTCTAAATCACAGTTTCATATCTTGACTCAGCCTACAACATGTATTGTTAATTTCACTGAACTTTGTTTCCAGGATCTGAGAAGACCTGAGGTGATGATCAACATTTATATCCCGATACTAAGTCATGCTAACACCTAACACTTTCTAAATGCCTCAAGATCCTCCTAAAACCTCCAGCTACTAGATAAATGATAATAATGACTTATACATAAAACAGTACTGTGTATTGTTTTGTAATTGTTTTCATGTATTGCATCATATTTTGACTGATTCCAGTTGGGTGCTGACTCAATGCTTGCTTCATTGGATTAAAATATATAGAAATCATGTGAGAAACTCATGAGTATTATGGACCTGAGAATGAGAAGTCAAAGTAAATGTTAGGTTGGAGACAGAACTAGGTTTGTATGCAGCCAAATCAAAGCTAGGGGCCAAGCTTGTTGGAAGAGTTGACACAGCAGTGCCCCTGGAGTTAGTTTATTTATCTGTGAAAGAAAACACGTACACAGAGTGATGACCAGAAGCTGATGATGCCAAAACTAATTTAAAAATGTGTGGTCACCTTCCCTTATGCATTTTTACAGAAAAGATCAATAATTCATGACTAGAACTCAAATTACCTGCCAACACTGTTAACAACATCCTTTCATCTACTGCCTCAAACAGATCAGGTCCACATCCGTGTCCTCAAACACTTCACATTTCCGTGTCACTTCAGGATGCACTTCTATGGCGAGCATGGTATCATGCCCAACCTCTCTCATTGTCCTCACTCCACCACAAACACTGACCCAAAGCAACACCTCTTTGAGCTTCAGGGATTCAGGAAGTACACAAGACTTCTGGTCCTCACTAGGAACCTGGAATTGTCCCACTTACGAAGGCCTGTGCTGCCTCTGTGATGTGTCAGTCTGATTTAGAGCGAGAGCAGACAGGATGTAAGAAGGGAGACAGTAGATAAGGGATCAAAGTGAGATTGTAACCAGAGTTGGAAGCATTGGGTAGACATGACTGTGAACAGAAAGGAGCCTCTTTAAAGTCCTATTTGGGGGAAGAATACTATTTAAACTTCCAAAGAGAAAGACTGAAGCTCATTTTTACATATTATATGCCAGGGGGTACTAATGTGTACTTGTCTCTTTTGGAAGTGTTTATTTGCGTGATAAAATAATCCAAGAAAAGAGAGCAAAGAAGTTTGCATTCAATACATGATTTTATGTGTCTGTATGCTGATATTCTCATTTTTCCTTGTCTTTTTGCTTCTTTGCTTTGGAACTTAATTCAAAAATATGATTCTAATATGCAAAATAAAATAAAGGAATGAAAATCTATGGTAGTACTAATTCATTCTAAACATGAATTTTACTTTGAAACTTGTAAATACAAAACTGAAAGAAGCAAACACATTTTGCTGCATTTGGGGATTGGTTTGTTAAAAGGTTTTGTCTTGGATGCCATCATCAAAATTGAAGTCATATGATTCAGACAGAGATATCTAAGAAGTTCCATGATAAAATCTTCTAATAGTACTTCCACTTAAGACCAGTGCATATGACAAATGCAGATTTTGAAAGTATACAATCATAAATTATTGTTTTGACACGGATGTAAATTCTGTGTCAAAACTCACCCTCCCATTATAAACAACAAGAAAACTGAAAAAAATATGCAAAACATCTATTTTCAGGCATTGGACAGCTGGCAATCTAGGACCATGTTAATGGAGAGAAAGGAAACGTGTGAGGTGATCACTGCAACTTTCCTCCTGGAAGCACTTGCTCCACTTCTAAGCAGGGAAGTGGAGTCCAAGCAAGGTGTGGCAGTCCCACTGAGTTGATGAGGCAGAGATTGGAATTTGGAGATGAAGGCGGGTGGATCTGAAGGCAGAGTACTGATGATGAGGAAGATCAGAGAAATAGTTTTAAAAATCTGCCTGCGACCCCTTGAGACCTTAACTGAATAGTAAGTAATGTGTGCAGGTCAAACTAAATGTGGTGTACAGTAAAACACAATTAAGACTGGGCAGAGATAAAAAGGCACGAGGGAACTATAAACTGAATAAATCCCAAACTCACACATGGGGGGGGAGACTATTTTGTCTGATCACTCCATCTGGAGAAAGCTTGTTGAGTGCCTGAGGCATTCAATAGACACCCCAGAAAGGGTCTTTATGGTAGGATTACTCCATTTTACCCCAAACAAGCTGAAATATAAACTCAAAATAATCTACAGGTATCTACATTTCCTGCCAAAACAGACTTCAAATCTCTTGAAATGAAGATTGCAAAATCCATACACTTATCACCATAACATATGCAATGTCTATAATTATATAAAAAAGTACTGAACTGGGGGTGCCTGGATGGGGGTGCCTGAGCTGGGTGGGTGGCTCAGATGGTTAGGTATCTGCCTTCAGCTCAGGTCACCATCCCAAGGTTCTCAGATGGAGGCCCCACGTTGGGATCCCTGTTCACTAGGGAGCCTGCTTCTCTCTCTCCTTCTACTGCTCCCCCTGCTTGTGCTCTCTCACTCTGTCAAATAAATAAATAAAATCTTAAAAAAAATATATTGAACAGGAAAAAAATCAGGAAAATGTAGCTCATAATCAGAAGAAAGTCAGTTAATAGACATAAACTGAGAAATGATAGTTGATAGAATTAGCAGACAAGCATATTAAAACAGTTATCATAAATATTCTCAGGGCATCTGGGCGACTCAGTTGTTAAGCGTCTGCCTCCGGCTCAGGTCAGGATCCCAGAGTCCTAGGATCGAGCCCCACATCAGTCTCCCTGCTCAGCGGAGAGCCTGCCTCTCCATCCGCCTGCTGCTCCACCTGCTTGTGTTCCCTCTCTGGCTGTGTCTCTCTCTCTGTCAAATAAATAAATAAAATCTTAAATAAACAAATATTTTCAAAGATTTAAATGAAAATAAAAACATAATGACAAAAGATATGGAAGATTTTTTAAAATGTGATTTATCGAGTTGACAAACATATTTGAGAGGAAAAAGTAACAGGATGGACTGAATAGCAGATTAGAGACTGGACAGTGAAAGATTAATGACCTTGAAGACAGCAATGGCCATGCAAAGGAAGTGCTAAGGAGAAAAAGGTTGAAAATAAATAAATAGAACCTCGATTATCTGTGGAACAACTTAACTGCCAGAAAAGAAAAAAAAAAGAAGAAGAAGTTAAAAGGCAGAATAAAAGAAAAATAAAGAAATGGTCAAAATTTCTCCATAAAACTGCAGTAATAAAACAAGGTGATATTTCCAAATGCATAAATGTATCACTCAAGGGAATATGATAAAAATCATAAAAATAGTTCCCCACATCTATGATCATTTGATTTTCCATGTATATGCTAAGGAAATACAATGGGGGAAGGATTTTGTTCAACAAATGGTGGTAGAACAACTGAATATCTATGTAGCAAAAAAGAATGTCAACACTTACTACCATGGAGACAATTTTCTCAAAATGGATCATCAACCTAAATGTAAAATCTAAAGCTACAAACCTTTCAAAAAGAAAACGTAGGAAAAAGCCTTTAAGAACTTGGATGAAGACAAGGATGTTTTAAGATAGAAACAAATTGTTGTATACCTACCTATACAGTGGACTCAGCAACGGAAAGCAATGAACTTATGTGATGCACACAAAACAGTTGAATGTCAAAAATTTTCTCCTAAGTTTCAGAAGGTACCAAGCATGCTGGTGGCTGGTGCATGACACATGCACATACAGCCTACACTTGTCCGCTCAGAAAAATCTACCAATTTTCAGATTTACAGCTTGTGAGATAGAGAAACAGAGATGGTAGGGAATGCCTTCTAATGTTGGCTGCAACCACGTATATTTTACAGGGCCCCAGGAGCAGTGGTGCCTATGGCGGCATCCAAAATTCTGATCTGGGCGTGGAGGTTGTATAAGCTGAGACAGCGTCTGTGCCACTATCCTTGTCTGTGCAGGTGTGGCTATTTCCCAGCTTCCTTTGCTCATGACGATTTCCTATGCCTTGTTCTCAGCCTTTCTGGCACTTCCATGAGTCACCTGACATCCATTCAATATTCTTTTCTTCTTGAAATGGCCAGTATTCATTTTTGTTTGCTACTTAGAACTCTGATTTATACAAATTGTGTCAAATACCATTCATATAGTGATGATTTGAAACTGGATATCCCTAGTTTTGATTCCATTTGCAGACACATCAACACCTCCTTGAAATCTCCCTGGGATACACACTCAGCATCTATAAAACAGAAACAGAATTCTCAATCTCCTCTTCCTCATGAAGCAGTGATTGGCCAAGTTATAGTATTTCTTTTTTATAGTACATCAATTCCCAGCAACCAAACAGCTCCATCTTTCTTTTCATTATCATAACCATCAAATTATACAGATGTCATACAATCCAGTATGCCCCTTTCTATTTGTATCCCATCCCAATTCACCACAGGTAAAAGCATCAACAGACTCCAACCAGCAGGCCAGAGGTTATCACCCCTTCACTTTATCACAAACAACAGGAACTCTGTTGCCATCTGGCCTTGCGTGATCCAATTCCCGACTCTTGTTCAGAGTCAGCTTCCCAGAACCACTTCCAGTACCTAGGATTACTGGCATAGGGTTGGACTCCCCAGAAGCAAATAAGGATAAGGATATTTGAGAAAGTGATGCATTTCAAACACATCTAGCAAGTAAGTAAAAGAGTAAGGATGTGGGACCAGAAAAGGAGGGAGGACAAAAAACAGTGGGGGGAGCAGCAAAGCCCCACAGAGTGCAACTGAAGTTCAAGAATTCAAAGACACCCTGCCCTCCATGTAGGTCTCACCTCAGAGCTGGCCCCTTGGGGACAGAGTATTTATATTCCCTCATGCATCAGCCATTGGCTAAGAGCTCTTTCTAAGGAAAACAAAATTCACAGGCATTTCCCCTCTCTGTGCTTGCAGGCAAGGCGGGTTCGAGCAGCCTGGCCCCAAACCCACAAGTGTTTGTTTTTGTGCCTCTCCCACTAGACTGGGGGTCACAGGAGGTCACAAGCTAGGTCATCCCAAGCAGTGCTGTATCAATACCTAGCAGGGTGCAAAAGAGCAGCAACACCTTTTGCCCCCAGCCTGGCACTGATCTGGGCCCCTAGGGTTTGGGTGTGGAAGTAGGAAGATACTACTTAGGAAGCAGCATTCTGAGGAAAGCCATGGGAAGGCATTTTGATCAGGATTAACAATGCCTCTGATGTGACAAGGAGAGAGTGCAGAAGTTTAAGGCCAAGTTCAGAAATCTGCAGGAATCAACATATTATCGGGACTGAGCAGATAGAATTAAGAGATCCTAAGGCATTCCTGAATCCATAATATAAGCATAAAATATTTTTAATGCCATGCTCATGGCTGTTGGCATAATTTAGCCCGGAGAATTAAGAGGGTCAGGGAAGAAAGACACTGGAACACTAGGTAACTTCCTATGTGATAACAGTACTCAGAAAAGACAAGCTACTCTCCACGGAACTAGGAAATTGCATGGAAGAATCAGAGACATTTCTCCTTAAACCAGTTATTAAATCAATTAATGAAAAACCATTATATAGCTATTTCTTATGGGCAGGAAAAAGGGTAGAGACTAAGTAATTTAGATGTCTTTGAGCCACTACTGAGTACATGTCTGTCCAATAGAAATATAATGCAAGCCACAAAGTAATTTTAATTTGTTGGTAGTTGCATTAACAAAAACGTATGAAGCAATGGGTAATATTACTATTAATAATATACATAATATACTGTATTTAACCCAATATATGAAAAGTTACCATCTTCACATACAGGCAATATAAAAATATTAATGACATATTTTATATCCAGTTTTTAAATTTTAAGAAATTTAAAATTCAATTAAATTGAAAATTCAGGGACACCTGGGTGGCTCAGTTGGTTAAGCAGCTGCCTTCGGCTCAGGTCGTGATCCCAGGGTCCTGGGATCGAGTCCTGCATCCGGCTCCTTGCTGAGCAAGGAGCTTGCTTCTCCTTCTGTCTCTGCCTGCCACTCTGCCTGCTTGTGCTCTCTCTCTCTCTCTAACAAATAAATAAATAATATCTTTAAAAATAAATAAATAAATAAAATAAATTGAAAATTCAAATCTTCTCACTGGCTATATTTCAAGTATTCAATAATTATCCGTAGCTAGTGGCTACTACATTAGACAAAGTAGCACTAGAATCAAATATAAGGACAATGTGAGACTATCTGAAAAACACTGAATTTAATGATTTTATCTATTTTTTATATCAATGAAATTCTTACTCTTCTTTCAGAGGGGCAAATTTTTAGAAAATTCTCTTATTGAAAGCTTCTTAATGGCAGATTATCAGTGAAGCTACTGCAAAAACCAAAACAATCATCACTTACTGAAGAGCATTCTGAGTTAAGCTGCTTTTATTTATAATTTGGGGCTCTCTGAAAGGATCCATGACTTCAACTTGACCTTTCCACTTAGTTTTCAAATGTGTTGCCATATAGTGTGCTGCGGAAGTTCAGAGGCGACCAAGAAACTCAAGCGGCACCCTGGAGAGCTGGGAGAACAGTTTATTACACCGCGGGCCCAGCGGAATAGTTTCACAAAGGCTGAGCACCTAGTTGTGATTAGGAAGGGCATTTATAGGCAAACTAGGAATTTTTCACAAAGGTCACACCACTGAACGCTGATCTTTCGGGGTCATGCAACAGGTCTTTGTTTAGGTCTTTGGTGGGGTCTCACTACTGATTAGCTCCGGGGCCCTGCAGCAGGTCTTTATCTATGCGGGAGTGACTTGGCAGGGGGGGCCAAGTTGTCCTTGGGAGCTCCTCATCTCAGTGAGGCGGCCATTTTGGGGCGTTTCCGCCTCAAGTGATCATGTGCTCACTGTGATCAACCCACGAGGAAAATATAGTTCTAAATAGTTCTGTTGTCGATATCACTGAAAATTTTGGTGTCAGCTTCTCAGACTCCAAATAAATATTATCAGTACTATCCTACCCAAATCAAGACACAGCAACACAGGAAATGTAAATTCTAAAAATAAGGCCAAATGTCAAAATTTTCTCTTTTTTTCCCCAAAGATTTATTTATGGGGGGGCAGAGGGAAAGAATCAGACTCCCCATTGAGCATGGAGCCCAACACAGGGCAGTGGTGGATATTATGACTCATGAGATCATGACTTGAGCTGAAACCAAGAGTGGGACACTCAGCAGACTGAGGCATCCAGGAACCCCTAAAACTCTCTTATAGCAACTTATTATGATTCTTTCTCCCAACTCTCCTCTCATTCCTCCTCCCACTCCCAGGGGAGCTGGGAGAGACTCATGCAAAGTCAATTTACTATACACTGGAACAGAACTGGATTTGAAAACTTCTTGTAGTTGGGAATTTATTCTTATAAAATCAAGCACACCTATCCATGAAAAATGATGAGGAAATATAATCTTGAATACAATGCAATTTTGTAGACATTTCTCAGGGAATACAATTTTTTTATTTTGGTAGAAAGCTCAAAATGGCCTCAGGTCCAGTAACTTCCATTTCAAACCTCCTTTGAAAGAATCCCCCAAGTGAACAGGTAGTCTCACAATTTTGTTGCCAATAGTAGTCTAAATTAATTTAGTTCGAGGAATTTCTCCAAATTATTATACATGTTTCATCACTTTCAATAAATGATGACATGAAAGGATGGTAGAGTTCAGAGATCACCAAGGAAACTCTGGGAAAAATTTGATCAAGATTTACTGGGTTTTCATCTCCAACATGCCCCTCCATATTCCATATCAGAAGCTATCTTTATTGCCACTTATGGGACAATATTTTAACATTCATATCAATCATACTCTCCCTTCCAAATTGAAAAGGAGCTCACAAGACAGAGAAGGATTTATCTTAGATTCTTTTTGATCTCCACCTACCTTCTTGTCTCACCTGTATTATAAAAAAAGTAGACTGTGCTAGACAAAGAAACTAGTGCAAAGGGGTTTAACCCTGCTATAACCCACATGAAATGGGTTGGAAAAGCAGTATTACAATAATCAGTCAAGGGGCACCTGGGTGGCTCAGTTAGTTAAGTTTCTGCATTCAGTTCAGGTCATTATCCCAGGGTCCTGGGATTGAGCCTTGCATTGGGCTCCCTGCTCAGTGTTGAGCCCACTTCTCCTTCTCTCTCTCTCTCCCCCTGCTTGTGCTTTCTCTCTCTGTGTCTCTGCCAAATAAATAAATAAAATCTTAAAAAAGAATAATAATCAGTCAAATATTCCTCTTAGGATAGCTTGGTGGTATCAAGAGCTGTCTTCATCAGAGCTCTTAGCTCTTTATTAGTGACACATACATCAAATTCATTAAATACATATTTACATGTACACATACATGCATATATGTGTACATCATTTACATGTACACATACATGCATATATGTGTACATCATTTATCATCATACATATATGTGTATAAACAAAAACACACAGGCACACACTCATTTAACTCTCTCCAGAACAATCAAATTTGAAAGCAACTGATAAAGTGAAATTTCCAGGACTTTTTTGCATCAACTAGTATGTATACTCGTAGCTCTACGAAAGGCCACTTGTTTTTAACTCATGGATGGTAGCTGATTCCACAGTGGAGAACTGATATTCAGATCCAAGAGGTCTGGATCACATCCTTGACCACAAGAGCAACATAAATATTCACCTTTCGAATTTAAGAGGCTCCCTTGTCCAACTCACAAATCAAGGTTTAATGTGTTCAAAATCATCCCTAATAGTGTATTAATAATTCTCCTAGCAGTAGGATAGGAAAACATTTCTGAAACAGAAGGGGTATGTCAAGGTGTTGTTTTTTTTCCTGTGTGACAAATTAAAATAATTTAGCTATTCCTTAGGTAATTCTGTTCTCTGATTTCCAAATTTTGAAGAATTACCCCTCCCATCTGTTGTTCCATAATCATTTTTTTTAAAGAAAGGAAAAAAGCACATCCATGAGAAATAAAATAACAAATGTAAGTCAATGAACTATCATTCATTATATATTTTCTAAGACGTCTCTATATCTTGGGGGGGCAGAAAAACTGAAAAGTGCTAGAGTGCGTTATAACATTAACTGTGCAGATGTGTTAAGTCTATCATAAAACATGTCTAATACAGCCACATCGGTCTCAGAAAATAGTAACTAGGTTTTCAAAAATATTTTTCACACATTATGACTCATGTGTCATCTCCATTTTACCCCGTAAAGGAATTCAGGCTTTCTCAATGTTGAGCTCATTCTTTTTGCAGAAAGAGAACAATTGTTGATATCTAAAACCATGTATTAGAATGGGCACCAGGGAGGCTCAGTCATTAAGTATCTGCCTTTGGCTCAGGTCATGATCCCAGGGTCCTGGGATCGAGCTCTGCATCAGGCCCCCTGCTTGCATCTGCTTCTCCCTCTTCCACTCCCCCAGTGCCCTGCCTGTGTTCCCCCTCTTGCTGTGTCTCTCTGTCAAATAAATAAATAAAATCTTTTAAAAAATAAATAAAAGAAAAGAATGTATTAGAAATGAAATAAAATACAAACATCATCAAAACTGTGGTTTCAAATACAGACCAACTTAAAATCCTTCCATAGTTTTTGGAATCAACCCTAAAAGCAGCTCTATCAACAAAAGAGATGGGGTTAGGCATTTCATCGTGATCACTAAGCAAAACTTCCAACAAGACTATGGTCTTGCCTCCTTACATAAACATCCTTCCTGGTGGTTCAACGGCAGCACCGGGACATTCTGGCATACCAGACAAAGCCATAGCTGGCACAGGTATCTCCCTCGCTCTGGAGTGAGATTAGAGATGGAAGAAATATCAACATCTCCCAAGGCCAGTGGAAGCAAATTTAAACTCTCCCTACCACCAAACAAACAACCGCAGTGGCATCTTAAAAGCTGCCATCAGGATGATGGTTCGGGCCCCACAACCCTGAAGTGGCTTCTTCCATATCTGCATCCTGTAATTAGTGGCGGGTGTTTCCTCCAGACACTCAAGAGTTAGAGATTTGGTTTGAATGTTGTTCTGAAGTCGATCCAAATCAGGCTGGGTTTTCTTCTTCTAAGGGTGTTCTTCCCTTCCCTCGCATGTTTTCTTTCCCACCCCACTCCCTCCCTATTTCAATTTTCTCCTGCAAAATCTATACATTTGCTTTGACGTCTAGAATTTCCTATTGTGTCTCATGAGTTTAGTGCTTGTATTTTATTTTCTCAATGTTGTTTTACTTTCCACAGACGAAATAAAAGATTAAATTGGTTGTCAAAGAGCATGGCCACATTGAAAAAGATCCAAGTTCCTTTTAGCCAGAAGACGAATTACTCACGCCCATACTCCACAAGCTTCATTTTTGTTTTTTAAAATTGTTTTCAAAACAGAAAACGATAAAGGCAAAAATCAGCATTGTCTTTATTTGCCTGGCAAGCCTTCTTCTTCTCTTCTTAAGAACACCATGATTCCCAAATGTTAGAGGAATTCCCCTCTTCCCGTCTTGTGGGTCTATAAATCGGGGCCCCAACCTCATGCAGTTAAGCAATGGAGATGTTCTCCAAGGTGGGCAATAATTCGGAGCCCTCTGGAATTGGAATCTTGAACACAGGGACATAGGGACAGAAAGTCGTGGTTCATCTGTTTCCAGCTTGGCTTCCCGACTAGATCCTTCGTGTTATGGAACACTTCCTGGGGTTCTTGCTTGGTTCTCTGCCTCTGCTTTTCTTCCTGCCTGGTTCACATTAGAGATTGTTTCTACCTCCTGTAAACAATGAACCCCAAGTAATACTCAGTTAAGACCTGTCACTCATTCTTAGATGGATAATACATGTCCTGGATTCAGTGGGTTTTGTGGAATCAGTACTGTTCTTGGTGCTGGAAAAATTACAAGAGAAAAGGAAGACACTGGCTTATTCTCAGGGGGTTTTTTGTATAGTTGAGATTACTCGCCATGCAACAGTCCCTGTTCCCAGGCACACAGCGACCTAGGGAGGAATGTGTTCGTTCTCTGAGCAATGACTTTTCTTGTCACCCACTTAGTTTCACAAGCCTAAACCTGTAACTCATCCTTCACTTCTCCCTCCTCCTCACCCCCCACATCTAGTTAGTCACAATTCATTCAGTGAGAAAATATTTATTAGCAAACCATGTAGACTGTGCTGATTTTATGTCTCCTTTTTCTTTCCATGGACAAAGCCTCTGCTTTAATTCAACACCTCATGATGCATTTCTCACTTAACTTCAGCAACTACCTAACTAGCACCCCTGCCTTTGTCTTTTTTCCTTATGGCCTGTTCTCTTCTAATCTTGCTAAAGGGCAAATCTTATCATGTTGCTCTCCTCAGGCTTGTCAACATCTTAGGAAAAGCTCCAAATGTCTTAGTATAGCTAGCCCTTCCAGGCACTCGAAAACTCTCCTGGAACAAAGAGAGTTGTAACTAAACAAATGAAAAGGCAAGGTTATCATGATGTTGGTTCTACTTATCCTTCCAGCTTCCTCCCTCATCACTCCATTCCACAAGCATATTGAGCTACTTACAGGTCTTTCCAGAACAATCATCTCATCTCCTGGCTTGGGCACCAGCTACTCCTCTACCTGCAATGCCCTTCTCGCTCCCTGCCGTCATGTCACCCAACAGACTCCCACTCTCCCGCCCTCTGGGCCTAGGACAGCTACCCTTCCTTCATTACCTCATTTGTCACTCTGTGATATCTCCCACACACCACAGCTCTCTGTATCATAATATACACACTAGCACTCTATATTGTAATGTTCTATTCCTTTGTATCCCTTTCTTTCTAGAAGGCAGACTCTTCTTCGAATTTGGAAACACTGTCAGATTCATCTTTGTATTCTCTGTGCTTTAATAGAACACCTAACACATGAGAGCATTCAATAAATGTTTCGTTGACTGATGAGATACACCTAAAATGTCTTCAGGAATAATGCTTGCAGAACCTTTTCTATAAACCCAAATAACAGAGAAGCCCTGGATAGAATACATTTTCAGGCATTCTATTTATAAACGCAGGAAACATCCTAATACGTAGATGTTGTTTTTCAAGACTCTCTAAAAATGCCAAGCCTGAATCATAACCATGTATTACCTCAACAAACAAATAAATTTTCTAGATTTATGCAAAGTTCCCATTGACTGAGTGCTCCATGGACTTTCATAAAAACATCTTTAAAAACTATAGATTTTCATAAAGGTCTGGATTTTGTGGGATAACACTTTATATATTGATGCATCACGCATACTTGGAAGTATAAGCCAGTCCAGCAGAATTGGTTTTATAGAAGAAAAAAGATGAATTAAGCCAACCTGTTACAGCCAAAGAGGAAATATGCAATATTTTTTGGACAATATTCTCTGATTAAATGGGTTAAGACAAAAGGAATGGAGGCCTGCACAAGAAACAAGAAACAAGAAAGCTGCTACTGTGGCAGATACTCCCCTAGGATGAAGTCAAAAAAGTTACAAAACATTAACATGGTTTCATGGTAACAACAAGAAATAAAGGCAACATGCATGTGGTAAAATGTGGGTATGTGGGTATGCTGGTCACAAAAGATAATTGATATGGTCCTTTAAGGGCTCGTCCTCCTTCTTTTACCCTGAACAGGTCTCCGTCATCAGCCCCATCCTTCAGGAAGATGACTCTCTCTTCTTATAATTACTATCTTAGGCTGTTAATGAACACCACTTAGCATTGATCCCAAATTTGTAACTCCTGCTCTGGTTTCTAATTCAATTCTACATACAATTGTCCTTTAGGTACCACTTCCCAATGAGCTGGCCCTTACCACAAATAAAATTTATTCACTCATCTTTTGCCTAATGTCAGCCCCTCTTTCCATCATCTATCTCTGAAGATACTGCCAATCTTCCAATATCGTATCATGCTCAACTCCTTAAATCCTTTGTACCAGACCCCTCTCTCCCTCTGTGTGTGTGTGTCTCTGTGTCTGTCTCTTTCTCTGGCTGCCATCATTGAATGCTCCAGGAAATCAGTTTGTTTAGTTGTAAAATATCTCTTACGTGNTCTGGCTGCCATCATTGAATGCTCCAGGAAATCAGTTTGTTTAGTTGTAAAATATCTCTTACAAATCTTATCTAAAAATCTTATCCCAGATTTTTCTGATATTAGAGAATTCTGTGGAATATCATCTTATCTACATATTGTCTCACTGCCAACGTCATGCCCCTGAACAGTTGTCTACTGCTTTCTTCTTTTCATTTCTACTCATCTTTCTCAAAGACATTCTATAGATCCTCAGTCTGTCTTCTCACTCTAGATTCATCACACCTCTGGAAATTAATCTTGTATAGTGTTAGAATTTAAACTCTTTCTTTGGGATGCCTGGGTGACTCTGTTGGTTAAGTGTCTGCCTTTGGCTCAAGTCATGATCCCAGGGTCCTGGGATTGAGTCNCTTGTATAGTGTTAGAATTTAAACTCTTTCTTTGGGATGCCTGGGTGACTCTGTTGGTTAAGAGTCTGCCTTTGGCTCAAGTCATGATCCCAGGGTCCTGGGATTGAGTCCGCATCGGGCTCCCTGCTCAGCTGGGAGCCTGCTTTCCCCCTGCTTGTGCACTCTCTCTCTCAAATAAATAAATAGAATCTTTAAAAAATATTAAACCCGGGCGCCTGGGTGGCTCAGTGGGTTAAAGCCTCTGCCTTCGGCTCAGGTCATGATCTCAGGGTCCTGGGATCGAGGCCCGCATCGGGCTCTTTGCTCAGCGGGGAGCCTGCTTCCCCCTCTCCCTGTTTCTCTGCCTGCCTCTCTGCCTACTTGTAATCTCTCTCTCTGTGTCAAATAAATAAATGAAATCTTTAAAAAAAATATTAAACCCTTTCTTCTATTTAAGCCAGTTTTACTATATCACAAACATTTCCTTTCTCACCTTTGGCCAGAGTCCCCTGCTCAATATGCCCCCATGTCTCTCTTAACTTATCCCCAATTCTACCTGTCTTCTAAAAGCTTGCTCTAATCTCAAATTTATGAAGATTTGCACTATTCCACCATTAAATCCTTTCTGATAATATAATAGTACCTCCAGTGACCCATGCAAACTAACCTGGATTCTTATTATACACAAAATCTTTGGATAACTCCATTAGTCAAGATAGGCTCTTTTATGCTGTGCTAACAAAAAAATTCCTGAATTTCATCATCTTAACAAAACTTTATTTCTCATTTATACTGTATATCGCATGTGAGTCACCAGAGAGCTCTACTGTGTGATCGCTCAGGTATCCCAGGGAATAGAGACTCTAATATTTGGTACTGCATTATCCTCAGTTGCCATGGCAGGGGAAGAAAGAAACTAGAGAACGATGCGGAGGATTTTCTTTGCCTCTGATCAGAAGTGTCATAATTCATTTCACCTCACATGGCCTCACCAAACTACAAGTGGGCCATGAAATGTGGAGGAACAACAGACTACTTAGTGAGATCTGCTGTTTCCCTCATGATAAATTTGTATTAATAATCTCAGCTTAGCTTGTGTAAAAAGTGAAGGTCTCAACCCAAGCACTGCAACATTTCACATTGGAATGTTACTCTCTGCAGGAAAATAATTTAAGACTATGACTGTCTCTCCCAGGAGACCCCATATGTCTCCTGATGTCGGAGGCCAAACAGAAACCACCATGGATAGGAGCATAATCTTAAAATCTTAAACCCAACAGCCCAGGCACATTAGTAGTTCCCTAGTCAAAGCAGTTCCTTACAAAAGACTGCCCCTTACTGATGTCGAACTATACTGATGTTGAGCTGACCAATAAAGACGGCCTTGAACATATCTGATGTGATACAGCCAAATTGCCTCAAGCTTCCAGAAAAATATGAAAGATGGGAGTGAGCAATTGTTTTGTTTCACTGTTTCAAGTGTCTATGTGTTCTCCATAATTAGAGAGAATTCTATGATCACAGGAATTGCTTAAGATAAATTCTCCCTTGTGCTCCGATACCCTGGGATCAAGAAATACTCAAGGCTGTTTCATAGTGGGCGAGAACCTCTTCATTAGAAAGACCATTTTAGGAGGGGCAGGAAAGATCACTTCACTCCTGGGAGAGGCTTCCCAGCTCCCCTGACCCTCCCACTCATTCCTGCGCAGCTTATCTAACTGGGAGGTTTGGAAGGAGAACCTGGGCCAGTGAAACCAGCATCTTCTTTTTTTCTCTTGAGAAACAGCTGCGCTTATGTTCTACTTGACTTCTCTGTGAGCCAGTTGATTTTTGGAGGTAGTACCCTGTCACGCATGCCCATGAGCAAGGCGAGTAAAGCTATATATAACTACAGAGCTCCGTATCCAGAAGCCTACATCCTCCCAGATGCAAAACACATTCTCCAATTTCAGTTTGAACTGTAATAAGGGTGATATTTTTGTTCTCCATATGTTGGCTCATGTATTGTATTTCTTAATCATTAAAGACTTCGAGTTGGAAGTAAGGTACAATTTGTTACATCCCCCAAATAACCACTAAAGGTAACATGTTGTTTTATATTACTTATTTAAATACATTTGTCATAATTATTGATAGTAGACTTTTTCTACTGTTAACATACTACAACTACTACTTTAGTAGTCAGTGATACTAAAACATTTTTGTTGGTTATTAGAATGTTCAGCTATCATGATTCATAGAAATTTGTCTTTGTAATATGAAATAAATATTTGCATCTTTAATTTGTAATATACATGCATTATATTCTTAATCTACTTGTATCGTGACTTGGTTATTTACATAGAGGCAAGAAAGAGAAGCAAATAATAAAAATCAGCTTTAACATAACATTTTTTACTGACATTTTCTATAACCTATAGGCATGTAATAATGTATTCATTTGGATTCAGGAGCATCTGTTCATTCCAAGTTTATGGTAGAGGCAAAACTTCAGAGAAAATCAAATTAGCCTACAAACACTAATGTTTTCTGACGACAAAAAGAACAAAAAAACAAAAAAACCCAAAAACTGGTCTTAAAAGCTAAAAGATATTAAACACAGCTACAGTTCAAATCAACTTCAAATGTTTCGTGTTGGACTGAAAATAGAAGTTATTTCCTCAGTACATACAGTCTATAAACTGCTAAGAAGACAACATATGCATTAAAACATAAAAAGAAAACTGAAGTTTGTCAACCATCTCTCTCTTTTTCTTTTCCCCCTCATTAAATTACATTTACTGGAAGGTCACAGAATGACTATCTGCTTTTTAGTGCCACCTTTTGGGGGGGTCTTGTTATTACATAACATCAAAATCAAAAAACTAGAAATTTGTGTGTGTTAATTAAACTCTATTATACTATGTTTATGCTTTTTATTTTTCCCATTAACTGTACAGGTTATCGATATGAACAGATATGCAGTTTAATGAATATCTACACCCTTAAATTCTGTAATAAAACAGGAACTGAAAAGTTTCCTTAGAGCTTTCTGACTCAAAGGATTCCATCCCTGTCCATTCCCGAAAACAAACCCCAGCACTCACATCCATCTAAACTCTGATCTGAGCTATGTCTACTCTTCCCCTGGTAGGAAACTTAAAATTCAGTCAACAACCATGGACACTGAGAAAGACTGTGTCACCGATTGACAGACACAGCCAGAAAAAACTCTGTGACTTTTCTGATACCTCATGATTTGCAGGTAGTGGAACTAAAATCAAATCCAAGTCCATCGCTGTACTTCTGTGAATTACATTTACCCACTTCAAAGAAAATATTGACTCCAACAAACATCCTCTGGTACTCCTGTCCTGGTGGAGTGGGTTGAACTCCAAGAAAGATGAGAAGTCAGCTCTCAAAATTTCACAACAAAATAACAGAAATGCTGGCTGATGTCTGGTATTTTTAAAATCACACTTCTGAATTTGGCCAATGACAAAGACTGCTTTGCTCTAAGTTGGAAATGGGAAACATCCATGACTGACCCAGCGGCACCTACCACTGACTCCCAGAAGTCATTCATTAAAGAGTCTATTTGGTGTATTACTCACCCATTCATCTAGACTCCCTATAACAAATTAGATCATTGAAAAATAAGAAACCTAAAAAATGTTAACTTAGTTGGCATAGAAAATATTTTACAAATTTATAATACGATTTTCACAGCCTTCAGGTCAGTAAAAACATGATCTCTTTAAACATGATTTTANTTAAAGATTTTATTTATTTATTTGACACAGAGAGAGAGAGATTACAAGTAGGCAGAGAGGCAGGCAGAGAGACAGGGAGAGGAGGAAGCAGGCTCCCTGCTGAGCAGAGAGCCCGATGCGGGCCTCGATCCCAGGACACTGAGATCATGACCTGAGCCGAAAGCAGAGGCCCCAACCCACTGAGCCACCCAGGCGCCCAAAACATGATCTCTTTAAACATGATTTTAGAGTGTATTGTAAAACCATAGTAGTTTGCCACTGACGTCTAATGTTCTTTATACAAGTACTTCTTTTACATTTGACTCCCGAAAAAAAACAACTGTTGCGAGTTTGTATCATTTAAATTATTATGACTATAAAGACAAAATTAGCCTAAATCTCTTTGCCTCCAGGCAAATTAAACTTTGTGCCCAATTATGGTCATTAAATTATCTCAAGTACTTGATCACATTTACTTTTCCACTCTTTGCTCTTGACCTTTGTTCTGTTTTGTTTTCATTCCAAATTGTTCTGCCTTATGCTAAGTTTACTTTTACAAATTGTCTTAAATCTTGTTGGATGTAACTTAAGTGCCAAAATGAAGGAGTTAGTTCAGGAATTCAGTTCCAGCAAGGAGGTTGTTGTTACCAGAACTTAGTATCATTTAGGAGCAGTATGGAAGAGCCAGCTGCTCCTAAGCCTTCCGAGACTTCATGGGTCTTAGCAGAGGCCATCGATAACCATTGCCAGCAGAGAGGTAAACAAAAGAAAATGACAGCAAATGCAAGCAAGTACACGAGAGCCATGCATCAGACACAGTGGGATGACAGGCAAGAAGACTAGCAATCTGTTTAAACAGAGCTAAAGACTTTTAAGAGAAGACTTATGAAGCCCCCTGGGTCTGAACAAAAAGCCAGGTTAGCAAGAGTTTAATTACCAATGAGAAGTCAGGGTGTCTTATCAGAAGCAACACCACAGTGGTCAGGTATTTAGAAATTCATGGCAATGAACTACAGAGGTAGAGGTAGCACTTGAGAAAGGGTCCAGTGCTTCCCTCCTGGACCTATTCATTCTGAAAAATACTGTCGTCATGTGAGAAATGAGGATTAGGATAAAGGAACAGTACAAATCAATGAATTGGATAAAGTAACACATTCCATACAAGAAAGAGTACAGAATTACGTCGTGTTCATTGGTTTCTCTAACCTTTGGAGCTAGTTTCCATATGTCATGGTGTCATGAAACACAAATTTGTGTCGAAGTCTTTGTCCTCAAGGAAGTGTAGGTTGCCCACTTTGGGTTTGTACATTGAGAAAAATTAAAGCCAATCAACTATGTGCTACACACTAGAGTGGAGAAGGACTTTGTTTAGGAATCAATATAAATGTCCACAAACACAGGAAAAACAACTTTTTAGGTTCTTGTTTGTTTTAAATTCAAGGTAGTATTTATTTTCTTTGAAGATTTACTTATTTATTTGACACAGAGAGAAAGATCACAAGTAGGCAGAGAGGCAGGCAGAGAGAGAGGGGGAAGCAGGCTCCCCGCTGAGCAGAGAGCCCCATTCGGGGCTCGATCCCAGGACCCTGAGATCATGACCTGAGCCAAAGGCAAAGGCTTTAACCCACTGAGCCACCCAGGTGCCCTCAAGTTAGTATTTAAAAATAAACACATTAGGGGCGCCTGGGTGGCTCAGTTTGTTAAGTGTCTGCCTTCAGCTCAGGTCATGATCTCAGGGTCCTGGGATCAAGCCCCACGTCCAGCTCCCTGCTCAGTGGGGAGTCTGCTTCTTCCTCTCCCTCTGCCTGCCACTTCCCTTGCTTGTGCTCTCTTCTTTCTCTGTCAAATAATTAAATAAAATCTTTATTTTTTATTTTTTAAAGATTTGATTTATTTATTTGAGGAAGAGAGCCAGAGAAAGTGAGAGAGAAAATGGTGTGGAGGAAAGGGAGAAGCAGACTCCCCCCTGAGCAGGGAGCCTAATAAGGGGCTAGATCCAAGGACAATGAGATCATGAGCTTAGCCAAAGACAGATGCTTAACCAACTGAGCCACCCAGGCACCCCAAATAAAATCTTTAAAATAAATAAACACATTAAACCATGCAAATATCATTCCCCTCTCTTTGTTAGTACATCAAGAAACTAGTACTTCTAACAGTAGAGAAGAAATACAGCATCTGTGATAAAGTATTATTTCTCTTTTCTATTTACAAATTCTACAAATCAGTTAGTTTGTTGTTTACTTAAATAGAATCCTCACATAGTGCCTAAGCACACCCCATAGACTTGTCTTCATACTTGAGAATGTCAATATATTGATTGTTCCTCTTTCACAAACTGGAAATACAGCCTCAGAAAATGCTTGATTTTTTTCCCAAGTTCGTTCAAATTTGACTTGCTCATTGAAATCTAGGAAATTTACTAGTTTAATGCTGCTTTTTTATCTTATATATTTAGATGTTAAAACCCTAAGGAATGTCCACAATTATCTGTTCTGCCCATTTGGCTCTCAACAGAAGATCTGATTGATACAGACCTTTATCTGAAATTTATACCTGGATTCATCTAAAAGAAATGTTTTCTAATGTGGATTTATATCTTCTATAGGCAATTATATGTTTTATATAAGAAATATTTATGTTATATGACTTCTAATTACAAAATTACATTAAACGGAACCCAATTTTCAGGAAACACGGTTTTAAAACATTAGTTCAAAACTAAAATTGATATTCATTATTCTATACTATATAGAATAAGTTTACATGATAGAAAAAAACTAAAAACTACCATTAATCTATAAAATCCATATTATTAACTGATGTACCTAGAAACTAAATTTCTAGGTGTTTTTTTTTTTTGAGGGGGTGGTGGTTTTTTTTATTTTAGAGAGTGAGGGAGAGGGTGTGGAAGGGAAAAGGGAGAGGCAGAGAGAGAATCTTAAGCAGGCTCCACACCCAGCATGAAGCCTAACCCAGGGCTTGATCTCACAATCCTGAAATCATGACCTGAGCCAAAATCAAGCGTCAGACACTTAACCATCTGAGGCACCCAGGTGCCCCTAAATTTCTAGGTTCTTATGCAATTTCTCCTTTTAAGTAAAAAAAAGAAAAAAAAAGTTCAGAAATTCTGATACATACATTAAGTGAAATAAAATGCTTACTTAAAAATTAGTTAGAATGGCAAAAATCAACAAGGCAAGAAACAACAAATGTTGGAGAAACTGTGGAGAAAGGGAAACCCTTTTACACTGTTGGTGAGAATCAAGTTGGTGTAGCCACTTTGGAAAACAGTGTGGAGGTTCCTCAAAAAATTAAAAATTGAGCTACCCTATGACCCAGAAATTGCACTACTGGGTGTTTACCCCAAAGATACAGATGTAGTGAAAAGAAGGGCCATATGCACCCCAGTGTTCATAGCAGCAATGTCCACAATAGCCAAAATGTGGAAAGAGCAGGATGCCCTTTAACAGATGAATGGATAAAGAAGATGTGGTCCATATACACAATGGAATATCATGCAGCCATCAGAAAGGATGGATACCCAAGTTTTGCATTAACTTGGATGGGACTGGAGGAGATTAAGCTAAATGAAATAAGTCAGAGAAAGTCCATTATCATATGATTTCACTTATTTGTGGAACATAAGGAATAGCATGTAGGACATTAGGAGAAGGGAAAAATGAAGGGAGAGAAATCAGAGTGGGAGACAAACCATGAGAGACTATGGACTCCAGAAAACAATATCCAGAAATGGATAGTTTCAGAAGGGAGAGGGGTGGGGGGATGGGTGAGCCTGGTGATGGGTATTAAGGAGGGCAGGTATTGCATGGAGCACTGGGTGTTATACACAAACAATGAATCATGGAACACGACATCAAAAACTAATGATGTACTGAATGGTGATTAACATAACATAATAAAAAAAATAGCAAAAAAATTACATACATTATTTTCAAATAAACTTTATTTTTAACAATTCCATATTTATAGAAAGGTTACAAAGAAGAAATACAGGAAGGTCTGCTACACTCTGCATTTAGATTTTCCTGACGTCTCCTCTTATATAACTACGGTTTACTTTTAAAATTAATGAATTAACATTGAGACATTGGTTGCTTAGATTCATTCAGATTTTACCAGTTTTTCCAATAATCCTTCTGTTTCAGGATCCAATCCAGGAAACTACATTACATTTCACTACATTATTTCTTTTTTTTTTTTTAAAGGTTTTTTTTTTTTTATTTATTCATTTGACACAGAGAGAGAGATTACAAGTAGGCAGAGAGGCAGGCAGAGAGAGAGGAGAGAGGAGGAAGCAGGCTCCCCGCCGAGCAGAGAGCCCGATGTGGGCCTCAATCCCAGGACCCTGGGATCATACCTGAGCCGAAGGCAGCGGCTTTAACCCACTGAGCCACCCAGGCGCCCTTCACTACATTATTTCTAATAAAAATATGTTTATATTTATTTTAGATAAAGAAAGTACATATCAGCAATACAATAAATCTTATTTGGATTTTTAAAATAATGTAGTATAAGTAGAAATCTAATGCATTTATTTGCCACAAGGTTTTACAAAACTTAGAAAAAAATTTAAAATATGTCTCTGATTTTATTCCCTTTGGTATCTCTAGTATAATTATTATTTTCATTTGCTCTGTTATTATTAATTTACATGAGTCTATTGTAGAAGCATAAAGTTGTATGAAAATATTAAAATAAATTCACATAAGCTCTGAAAAAGTGGAATTTATAGTTTCACATGTTTATTATAGTATTATTTGCACAGTATATAGAAAGATGCAGAGGGATGGGGTAACTGGGGGATGGGCATTAAGGAGGGCACATGAGTGTGGAATGAACACTGGGTGTTATGTGCAACTGATCAATCACTGAACTCTACCTCTGAAACTAATAATACACTACGTGTTAATTAATTGAATTTAAATAAAATTAAATTAAAAAATAAAGATGGAGGCGCCTGGGTGGTTCAGTGGGTGAAGCCTCTGCCTTCGGCTCAGGTCATGATCTCAGGGTCCTGGGATCGAGGCCCGCATCAGGCTCCCTGCTCAGCGGGGAGCCAGCTTTCTCCTCTCTCTGCCTGCCTCTCTGCCTCCTTGTGATCTCTCTGTCTCTGTCTCTGTCAAATAAATAAATAAAATCTTTACAAATAAGCAAATAAATAAAAAATAAAGATGGGTTTCCATGACCACAAACAATCCGGGTTAGAAAAAAGGACAATTTACATAGAGATAGTAGATGACATATCTGAGAAAGTGGAAAGAGAGAGTGAGAGAGAGAGACTTCAACCTTACCAGGCTTGGCTATATCTGAGGAACTGTGAATAGAGAGCTATCTTATAAAAAAGTTTTGGAAATTGAATCTGGAACCACTACCTCTGCACTTGTAACTGATGTCACAGGGGGTATAGCATGCAGGAATCAAGAAGTCATTAATCCATTGCACTCAGGAGTCATCAATTACACTGAAAAAGGTTTTCAAGCCAAAAAGTGTTTCAGGGGTTTCAAGCCACCCATAACAGATGGAATTAATTGTAACAATGGAAATATGTATGTGAGATAAAGAAAGCAAAACTCTTCCTGATTGTGGAAGTTATTAAACTGTTGAAAGTTCAACAGTGTTTTTGTTCTTAGTAAATAAAATGAAATAGCAATTTTCACAGAATTGCTTGTTTATCATGTCCTTGATTTTCCTTAGATTGTCACCATTTATGCTTCCATCCTTTAACGATGTGCTCTCTTCTCGGTGTTTCTAAACTTCATAAAAATAGAATGATACTGCAAATATTCCACAATATCAAATTGTGGAATTCGATTTCAGAAAAGGATTTCAATCCTTTGTTTGATCGAAATTATATTTATATAAATTAATCCATCTTACAGTTGGATTCTTTTGTTTTGGTTTTTGTTTTGTTTTTCTTTTTAGAACGACCATATTTTCTGCCACCATCAGGTATTCCAAGTACATTTTATAGTTCCTTTTCCCAGCCAACCACTTCACAAGGAGCCCTGGTTTCTTCTATTGAAAAATGATATTTAGGAATCAAGATCTGGGCTCCAAGTGTGCTTATTTCTACTGGGTTGTCTTTTAGACATCCAATTACTTTTAGACCTGCTCAGCACAGAGAATGCAAAGATATGTTTATGTATACTAACTCATGCATACATACACATTATATTTATGTCTGTATCTATTTATTTGTGTATTGAAAACATAAGTAAATATTTTATAGAAAATAGGATGTAAGTATATATAATGAGAATACTGAAAATACTAAGTATTATTCAAATATATATGTATATATATATCACATGTTCATACAGATATTTCCAATTCCCATCCAACACCACATTGTTCCTTCTTGCCTTTCTCCCTTTGCCTGTTTGTAAGGTTTTCCTCAGACATTAAGAAAAAAAAAAATCGGCTCCCGTTTTCTACAATGTATTTATTTATTCAATCATAATATAAATCATATTACACAAAGTGGTTTTGTAACTTCTAACCCATACCTCTGTAAGAAACAAATTTACTCACTATAATGCATTATTTGTGTAATGCTTTTTTTGTATGTGGCTTTAGATTGTCTACTTATTTTTTTGTGATGTTCAGTTCTATTGATTTTTTTAAAAAACGCAAGAAGTCATGATCCGCCATTATTGTGATACCAAACAGTTTCAATTCCCCCCAAATCCTCAGAGAGGATTGTTGTGAACACCTCCCTTTACTTCTTACCCTGACAACTATGGATCTGTTTTCCAGTCCTATAATTTTGCTTTTTCCATAATAGCATGTAAATGGAATCAAGCCATACATAGTCTTTTGTAGTTGGCTTCTTCTACTTAGCAAAATATATGTAAGATTTATCTATGTTGTATAAATTGGTAGCTCTTTCCCTTATATTGCTAAATATTTATGATTGTACACCAGTGTCTTTATTCATTCATTGGTTAAAGGACAAATGAGCTGTTTCTAGTTTTGAGCAATTAGGAATAAGTTGTTGTACACATTCATGGAAAGGTTTCTATGTTAATATAGCCTTTTATTTATCATGTGAAAATACTGAGGAAAAAGATAGTTGAGTTATGTGGTAAGTATATGTTTAAATTTATAATAAAGAGTTCAGTGATATTCATTTAAATTATTAACACTGTGTTAATGTAATTCAATGGGGGAAAGAATGCTCTTATCAGTGTGATGTCATGGTGGAGTAAGGATGGCCACAAATTTGTAGATACCATTCCACTGAGACATAGTCAGTCTCCCTTCCCTTGAATCTGAGCTTCCTGTGACTTTTCTCCCCAAAAGAGTCTGAAGAAATTGACTCTATATGGATTTTAGACCATAAGAGGGCAAGCAGTTTCCACCTTGTTCTCTTGATACATGAGCTGCCATGTAAGAAGTCCAACTCTGACGTCACCAGACAATGAGAATCCCAAGGCACATTAAGATGCCCTCATTGAGGATTAGCCACCATGTGAGGTAGAGAGCAAGAGAAAATGGTCAAAGAGTCTGATCACAACACATTTGAGCAAAGAAGCCATTTTGGAAGTAGATCCTTCAGCTCCAGGTGTCCCAGCCGATAACAGAAATCAGAAATGAACCACCTTACCAAGCCCTCCCAGAATTCCTGATCCAAAAAGTTTTTATGGGAAAAATGTAAAAGATTTTTCCTATTTCATTTCACATATTCAAACGTTATTTTGAAATGGAGTGACTCTAAGTGTAAAAGGCAAAATTAGAAAATACCTAGGTAAAACATTGGAGAAAATCTTTATGACCTAGGTTTAGGCAAAATTTCTTAAACGAGATTCAGAAAACACTAAACATAAAAGCAAAAGTTGATAAATAGTACTTCAATAAAATTACAAGTGCCGGGGTGGTTCAGTTTGTTAAGCATCTGCCTTTAGCTCAGGTCATGATCCCACGGTCCTTCCACTCTCTGCTCAGCAGGGAGTCTGCTTCTCCCTCTCCTCCTGCCCCTCCCCCACCACTCATGCCTGAGCGCTCTCTCTCTCTCAAATAAATAAATAAAATCTTTTTAAAAAATTGAAATTTCCGTTTTTCTAAAGACACCCTTTAGAACTTCAAAAGATTTACGAAAAGATTGGGACAAGATACTTATAACACCTACATGTGTTTTAAAGAGTGTATTTATTTATTTATTTGTCAGAGAGAGAGCACAAGTGGGGGAGTGGCAGGCAGAGGGACAAACAGGCTCCCCACTGAGCAAGGATCCCAATATGGGACTGGGTCCCAGGAGATCATGACCTGAGCTGAAGGCAAACACTAAACCTACTCAGACATCCAGGCGTTCCTAACACATACTTTTTTTTTTTTTAAGTTTTCATCATAGATCTTTTTCCAATCCTCATTTTCAATCAATATATATTTTATGCTTCTTAATTAAGGCATAAAAATTATGGAGTGGTTCTTTTTTATTATTTTAATCTGACAATTTGTCTTTTAACTGGAATATTCAGTAGACTCACATTTAATGTATCTGCTCATACAGTTACTTTGTTTTCTACTTGTCCCATGTTGCTATTCATTTTTTATATATAAACTATATATCCATAGCTCTCTAATGTGTTTCAAAAAATATTTTATTTTGGGGCATCTGGGTGACTCAGTGGGTTAAGCCTCTGCCTTTGGCTCAGGTCCTGGAATGGAGCCCCACATCCGGCTCTCTGCTCAGCAGGGAGCCTGCTTCTCCCTCTCGCTCTGCTGCCTCTCTACTTGTGATCTCTCTCTCTGTGTCAAATAAATAAATAAATAAATAATTTTTAAAAATACATATTTTATTTTAACTTTTATCCAGTTTTTGCGGTTAGTACAATGGAAACAATGGTTTGCTCTTACCTTCCGTATCTTATCAGAAGCTCTCCATATTAATTTTTCTTATCAGATAAGATTTCCCTTAAAGGCATGTGATGTGTCCCTCTCTTATTTCTCGTAAATTTTAGGATCAGGTTGTCAAATCCACTAATAAACTTTTGAGGTTTTTAATTTAGTTACATTTCATTTTATGGATCAATTCAAGTGCCATTGTTTTTCAATCCATAAATATATTATATCTGTCTATTTGTCTTCTTTAATGTCTTTCACTAGGATTTTATATCTGCAGAAGAATTTGCTTGTTTGTTTGTTGGGGGAGAGAGATTGCAAGCAGGGGAAGAAACAGAGAGAGAGAGACAAGCCAATTCTGTGCTGAGCATGGAGCACAGAGCCCAATGAAGGGCTCAATCCTATGACCCTGAGATCATTACACTTGCAGAAACCAAGAGTTGGTTGCTTTAACTGACTGAGCCACTCGGGTGCCCCCAGACTTGTGTATCTCTTATGAAATTTACTCCTACGTACATTTTGTTTCCAATATAATTAAAAGTGGCTTATTTATTTGATCTCATTCTCTATTTATTAGTATCAAAGTGTAAATTAGTGTTATATATTAATCTTATGTGCAAAAATTTGATATACCTTCTCATTAATTCCAATTGCCTAAAAATTATTTTTATTAGATCTTCTATGGTGACAATCACATAATTTACATATAATGATATCTGTCTTACTCTCCAAAAAGAATGTTTATTAAAAATGACTAGGGCAGTTATCCCTGATTAGTTCATACGTGTAATATTTCCAATACTTCTCCGTTAAGTATAATTTTTACTATAGAATCTTTATAGAAACCTTTGGTTAGGTCATAAAATTTCCTTCTATCCTTGGTTCCCTATGAATTTATTTACAGCGAATGGATGCTACGTTGCACTTACCATTCTCCTGTATCTTTTAATACACTTGTCACATTTTCCCCTTCAAATTGTTAATTGTAGTAAAGAGCATTCACTGGTTTTCTTGTATTAAACTTCTATTGCACATGGACATCAGGGCAAAGAGTACTTATCTTATTTTTTATACATTGTTCAGTCAGGCTCACTAATATTTGGCTAAACGTTTTTGCGTCATCATCACAGAAACATGGCCTGAAATCCTCCTCATTCACTCTCTCGGTCTAAAACTCACGCTATACTTAAATAATGAACCGGAATGTTGTCTCTTGCTATATACTCTGAAATCACTAATGGTAACATTTAGATTGTTGACTGAGCCCCCTGCCCCCCCCCAACCAAGAAAAAACTGTCATCTGAGATGATGTGCTTTTTTTCAAGTACATATTTTAGGTCTCTAAATAACTCTAAGTTAATAAATAAACTCTAAGTTTATGGCAGGCAGATTATTTTAGGTTTTCTTTATCTTAAAATGCCACTATTTTGCTCTCATTCTTGTCATTTTTCTAGTACACTATTCGGCACTGACAGCTATTTTTCTCAGTATAATAAATACATTATTGCATATTCTCAGTATATTAAATATATTATTGTACTTTCTTTCACTGTTGCTGTTAACAGATCACCTCAGAATAATTGTGGTTAACTCTAAATGTTACTGTCTATCATGCTGCTGGTTTTTTTTTTTTTTCTTAAAGATCTTATTTATTTATTTGACACAGAGAGAGAGAGATCACAAGTAGGCAGAGAGGCAGGCAGAGAGAGAGGGGGAAGCAGGCTCTCTGCTGAGCAGAGAGCCCGATATGGGCCTCGATCCCAGGACCCTGAGATCATGACCTGAGCCGAAGGCAGAGGCTTTAACCCACTGAGCCACCCAGGCGCCCACTGCTGGGGGTTTTAAAACTATATCTTCTATTTTTCTTAAGCTGTATTCTTTCTGTTTTCCACCCTATGGGATCTTGTACATTCATGGAAATTTCTCCATTATTTCTCTCCAGTTCACAGATTTGCTCTTCATGTTTGCCTAATATACTAATAAACTCATTTTATTCAAATTTTATGTGCAGTCATTTTTATGGACCCTTACTTATATTTTGTATCTGTTAATTCCAATATGTAATGCTTTTGCAGGTTCGACTCTGTAATTTATTTGTCTGGTTTTTGTTTTTGTTTTGATTTGTTTTTTTTTTCCCCTGCCAGTTCTCACTCAACAGGGCTTGCTTAGTTTGTTTTATTTTGTTTTGCTTTGCATTGTTTCTATTTTTACTGTGAGCTCATATTACTGTAGATGTTATTTGAGCCCTGAGTTGAGGTGTTTTTGTTTTTTGTTTTTTAATGAGAGAAGCCTTTTGTCCTCCCAGGTCCTAAGGGCACTGCTAATCAGGGACCACTTTCCAGTGAATATTTGTATGTTGAGTATTGAGACCACCCAGGAAGTATGAATTCAGTTATTAAAACTAAAGTCAGTTGACTGTGGTTCCTAAGTAGAAAAGAAAGCTTTTTATTCCCCTCCGTACAGAATCAAAGTTCAAGACAGATTAATTTTCTTGTCCTCTTTCAACAGGTGGATGTATGGTGTGTGGAGATGCAGGTCCCTGTGATCATCCCATCTTGTATATACCTAGGGTTTAGCTGTGTTCCCCACTTCCAAACAGTTGCAGAGAAAAAACTTTATCCATACAGAAAATTCCTTTAAGGGGAACTGATTCAGGGTTTTGTTTTCCTCTGTTGATTCCTTGACTTCTAAGAATTCCTTACTTTCTTAACTATTCACAGATGCATTCATAAAGATTTTATTTTTAATATTCCCTCCCTCTCTCTTTAGTTGTTTTCAGCAGAAGGGGACTTAAGTCAATCTAGTTCATAGCACTGCCTGAAATAGAAATAAAATCCTGCTCATGTTTAAATCCTGTATTATAAATTGAAATACCAACTCTCAGTTATCAACTCTTGTATTAAAAACTCTTGTCTAAACTGAGCGTCACCAGAGGGGAGGTGGGGGATGGGAGAAATAGGTGATGAGGATTAAGGAACATACCTGTAATAAGCACTGGGTGTTGTATGGAAATGTTGAATCACTATATGGAACACCTGAAACTAATATTACCCTGTATGTTAACTAACTGGAATCGAAATAAAAACTTAAAAAAAAAAGAGCAGACCAACAATTCAAAAACTAAAAAAGTAAAGAGTTCTTGTCTATGACAATTAAACAGTAACTTAACAACTGTTGTTTTAAATTGTGAAAGATCAAGGAAAACATTAAGAAATCTGCCTCCAAGTAATTCCCTCATCATAAAAGAAATCATTTAAAATATGCCCTTCTTTGCCTTCCATCACAGGCAAGCATCATTTGTGTATAAGTCTTAAAAATTTTCAGTTCGGTTCACCTGAAAGAAACATTTGTTGGCTACCTATCTATAATGAAAGAAAGAAGGAAAGAAAGAAAGAAAGAGAGAGAGAGAGAGAGAGAGAGAGAGAGAGAGAGAGAGAGAGAGAAAGAAAGAAAGAAAGAAAGAAAGAAAGAAAGAAAGAAAGAAAGAAAGAAAGAAAGAAAGAAAGGGCGCCTGGGTGGCTCAGTGGGTTAAAGCCTCTGCCTTTGGCTCAGGTCATGATCTCAGGGTCCTGGGATCGGGCCCATATCAGGCTCTCTGCTCGGCGGAGAGCCTGCTTCCTCCTCTTTCTCTGCCTACTTGTGATCTCTCTCTCTCTCTGTCAAATAAATAAATAAAAAATCTTAAAAAAAAGAAAGAAAGAAAGAAAGAAAGAAAGAAAGAAAGAAAGAAAGAAAGAAAGAAAGAAAAGTTGCTGGTGAAGATAAGCCAATCCCTCCCCTCAAAGACTTTACCCTCCAGTGGGAGAATTATATAAGTAACCAATTACCAAAATTTGTTAGATAGAAAAAGTAATAAAAGAACTATGTGTACAGTAACAAAAATAGAAGAAGGGTGCTTGTTATTACCTCAGCCTGTCTCTTTGTATGTGGGGGAGGAACTGGCATCACCCAGCATTTTTTCACCATGGAGTCGTCACAGAAGCATACTGAAAGTAAACAAAATTGCTCCAGCTCAGAAGAGGCTAAAGGGTGTTTGGGAATTCAGGAGGGGCAAACAGAACAGAGAAAGGGGCAGAGATAGAAAGCAGCATTGTGCATGCAGGAAACAACAAATAGTGTTTACCCTGAGGATTCAAATGGCAAGAAGGCCTGTGAGAGGTGAGATTGTACACATTGCCATGGGTCATAGGAAGGAATGTGAATTTTATCTGCCACATGAGTAGGAAGCATTGTTTTAAGCAGCGAAGGGACAAAACAAATTTGTAAAAGAGATGTGTTAATTAGGACATTTATGGAGGATGGACTATGTGGGACATGCCTACGTGGTTTTTTCTTCATTCTTTATTGTATTTCTTTATTTTTGGTTTAGCATTTTCTACAGATTCTTCTATATATTTCTGTAGCTTTTATTTATCATTATAATGGAAATATATCATTTTATCACCAAGAAAATTGATTTGATACACACATACACACACACGCATGAGAAGTTATATATATATATATATATATATATCCTATCTACCTATAACTATCTACAGATAGATGGATAGACAAATGTATATTTATATACAAATTTTCTTTTATGCATGTTTACATATTTTTTTAAAGTATACAATACAAAACACACACACTTCACAATGTTTTTTAAACCTTTTATTAGCTTAAAAAAGATACCCTGAAAGGGGTATCTGGGTGGCTCAGTGGGTTAAGCATCTGACTCTTGATTTCAGTTCAGGTCATGATCTCGGGGTCATGAGGTTGAACCCCACATTGAACTCCACGCTCAGTGCAGAGTCTGCTTGAGATTTGTGCTCTCCCTCTCTCACAGCCCTCCCCCTAACTCGCACTTTCTAAAATAAATAAATAAATAAAATTAAAAAAAAAAAAGATACCATAAAAATTTGCCAGACCTTTAATGTTTTTTTTTCCCACAATATTTTTATGCTGCATAGTGCAAAATCACATGTCACTATTCTAATTTATTTAAAATTGCTCTTATTTGGGATGCTTGGCTGGCTCAGTTAGTGGAGAGTGTGACTCTTAATCTCAGGGTTGTGAGCTTGAGCTGCACATTGGGTATACTTAAAAATAATTTTTTAATTACTTAATTTAATTACTTAAAATAATTTAAAAATCTTAAAAAATAAAAATAAAACTGCTTATATTGGAATACTTTTGACTTTTCACTATTAGTAAAAAAGAAATCATACAGAGAAACATCATCATACATAAATGCTTTAGCATACCTTTAGGTATCTCTTTAAATTATATAAATGAAAATGGAATCTTTCCCAGTTAAAGGTGAAAAACCTGTGGAAAATATCTGTGGCACATTTCCAAATTGATCTCCAAAATGTTATGCTCATTTTCACTACTCCAAAGAGTGCAAAAGTGTGCCAATTTCTTCATACTCTCTTCAACATGGAAATGTAATTTGAGATTTAATTTGAATTTATTTGGTTATTAATAAAGGGTTTCTTGATATTTATTTTGAGGTCAACTATGTTTCTTCTTTGGTGAACTGTTTATATTATTTTAACTTTTTCATTGCAACGCCCAAATTTTAATAATTGTTTGTAAATGAGCTCTGTGTTCTAAAAACATGGATACTTTGTCACACATGTGTTAAAGAAAAAGTATGATTCAACTGATAAAGAACAGTGAGGCAGCCTTTATTCAGGAGACCATAGGGAGAGGTGTAGGGTCCACTGCAATCAGGTTTTGCACTGGTGAGAGAGATGAGGCGGTATTCTGAACACAAAAGGGAAAAGTAAGAATTAGAGCCAAGGAACACTGTAGGGTTCAGTGGATGGAAAATTACCTAGGGGAAACAGCAGGGTAAAAGGAGATTTGGCATAACTGGCCCAACAAGATTCTTTGCTGAAGGCAGGGTGGTCAGGCATCATCTGGGGGATGGTGAGGAATGAGGAATCTGATCAGATATGGAGGACGGGGGATTTCTAGCTAAACTGACTTAGCAGGATTCCTGCTAAATTGGACATTGCAGAGACAAATATGGAAGCCCCCAAATCAAGGATTAAAGAGAATTCAGAGAAACTTGAGTAGAGTTTGGAAAGAGACAAACTTTGTCACATGTTTTTTTTTAATATTATCTCAATTATGATCAAAATTTTCTTAGATTTTTTGACAATTTTTTAAAGATTTTATTTATTTGTTTGAGAGAGAGAGAGAGAGAGTGAGAGAGCACAAGCAGGGGGAGAGGCAGAGGGAGAAGGAGAAGCAGACTCCCTGCTGAGCAGGGAGCCCAGTGTGGGGCTGGGCCACCCAGGCGCCCCAACACATGACAACTTTTAAGTTAATTCTATCGGTGGTTTCCTTTTAATAATTTATTTGCTGTTATGCTTGAAAACACTTTCCTTTCCCAATGATAAAACAGATATATGTGTGTATGTTCTTGTTCTCTTGTTATTTCAGTTTTTAACTTTAGTTGTTAAAATTCTACTAGGATTTGCTTGATATGTGGTATTAGAAAATCAACTTGTTTCTTGAGAGCTTAGCAAATTTACTAAAGTGCAATAGTAATATAGCCTCTACTAGATCAAAATATCACTTTTGTCATAAACTGATTTACAAATAATCATAAGTTGTTCATAGACTTCTATTTGTGGTATATCTATTCATGAACTAGTTGTTTGAACAAGAGTAGCTTAATGACATTGAATGTCTGTACATTCTCCATTGTTGTTTGTCAAAGATTACTTGCCTCTTCTTATCCATTAATTCTTGTATAAGAAATTCAAAATGATTTTGTCATATTATAAAAGAAACATCACTTATCCTCTTCCAAAGGTCAAAATGTTATTACTTTTGGTCCACAGTGTTAAAAAATAAAAGGGAGGGGCTCAGGGGTGGCTCAGTTGGTTAAGCATCTGCCTTCAGCTCAGGTCATGGTCCCAGGATCCTGGGATCATGTCCCACATTGGGCTCCCTGCTCAGCAGGAAGTCTGCTTCTCCCTCTCCCTCTGCCACACCTCCTCCATTTGTGCTATCTCTCTCAAATGAATAAAATCTTAAAAACAAACAAACAAACAAACAAACAAGCAAATAATAAAAGGCTCTGGAGTGAAACATGTCTCCCATGCACTCCCAAATACTGAAGTCTCCTCTGCAGAGACAACCAGTATGAATTATTGTATAGCTTTAAGAAATATTTCATGCATATACATGAACATTCTAATGTATTTACCTTTCTAGTGATGTGGGAAACAAAGGCAAAAGAAAATTTGAATTTCCTCACCATTTACAGCCCATTGACAAGTCCTTGAAAGAGGCAGAGTGACCTTCCTCTAGGGACTCAGCTGCCTTAGTGTCAAAACTCTCCTAAGGCCAAAGGCAATCTTAGACTATAAGGACCTGTAAGTCTACCTTAACATATAAAAATTCCTTTGGAAATGTCCTTTATCTCTACCCCCCAACACACATGTTGGCAGTCACCCCCCAAACATATGACCCACTGATATACATCTGAAGAATCTCATGATGAAGGTTTTATTAGACATTAATAATTGATTTTCTCCCAACAATACCTAGCCCCCTCAAGGTCCTGGAAACCTTGCTTTCATAATTACTTAGAGACTTACACCATCCCTAACCCCCTCCCAACTTGAGAGTATTTAAGGGACCACTCCTCATGACCACTTTTCTGCCCACGTGTCCTATCTCTGTGTCTTAATAAAACCACCTTTTTGCACCAAAGATATGTCAAGAATTATTTCTTGGCCATCAGCTTCGAACCCCAACATCTTTCCAACATCACTAGCACTCAGGTTTTTTATTCTGTTTCTTAGAAAAACATGGATTTCTGGGTTGAAAGATTTATTTCCTTTTTCAGTGCAGGAAACATGTCACTCAATTGTCTTCTAGATTGCATTGCTGCTGAGAAGAATTTTGCTGTAACTTTGATATTCAGTGCTCTGTATATAATGTCTCTTTTTCACTACGTGCCTGCAAGATTTTCTCGTCTTTTTTTTTTTTTTTTTGGCAGTTTAGGATGTATCTAGGGATGTTTTCATATTCTTATTATTTACCACCCTCAGGGTTTTCTGTGTTTTTTACATCCATGATTTCTTTTTTTTTTTTTAAAGATTTTTTATTTATTCATTTGACACACAGAGAGAGATTACAAGTAGGCAGAGAGGCAGGGAGAGAGAGAGGAGAGAGGAGGAAGCAGGCTCCCTGCTGAGCAGAGAGCCCGATGCGGGGCTCGATCCCAGGACCCTGGGATCATGACCTGAGCCGAAGGCAGCGGCTTTAACCCACTGAGCCACCCAGGCGCCCTACATCCATGATTTCTTTTGTCTTTCATCAATTTTGGGAAATTTTTGGCTGTTTTTTTTTTTTTATTCCAAAGATGTCTTCTGCTTTATTCTCTCTCTTTCCCCTAACTTCAAGTCCACTTACTTGTATGTTAACAATTTGAATATTGTCCCACAGATCTTGGATGTTCTAGTGGTTTTGTTTGTTATTTTAAAATAGAAAGTTTCCATCTCTCTTTCGATGTGACACATACATTCATGCATGCCACCTACATTTACTCATAGTTATTTTGAAGTCCTAGATACTTTAAATAACTGTGTCATTCTGGTTCTGTTGACTCCTTTACCTCCTGATGTTTTTGCCCTTGCTTTTTTAGGGTGCATTTTCATTTACTGTTGAATGATGGTCATTGTGTGTATAAAAGTAGAAACCAAGGTAATTGGAATTTATTCCAAGAAATGGGTACACCTTTTTTTTGGTTCAGTCATCATATGGGGGAGGGCAAAAGTCAAGCTAGTTAGTTAGCTTCTGTTACCTTTAGTGTACCATATGGACTTCTCCCTTGTGCTAAAAATGGTGGGTAGGGTACTGCAGGGTTTTTATGATGCTGTCTTCCATGGACATGGATATGACATCATTTGACCAAATCATTTTGCATCTTTCAAAGGTTGTTTTAAATTTGTTATGTTCTGGGATGCCTAGGTGGCTCAGTCTGTTAAGCATCTGCCTTTGGCTCAGGTCATGATCTCAGGGTCCTGGAATCAAACCCTGCACTGGGCTCCCTGCTCAGCAGAGAGTCTGCTTCTCCCCCTGCCCCTGCTTCTGCACTCTTTCTCTCCCTCTTTCAAATAAGTAAATAAAATCTAAAGAGAGAGAGAGAGAGAGAGAGAGAGAAGAAAGAAAGAACACCAGAAATATTTCATGTATAACACCAATGAGTACATAAAATCTCTCTTGGTGTGGAACACCGAGCAGGTCAGTTAATTTCTCTGAGCTTCTGATAGTAATAGAATATACCTCGTGGGCTATATTGAGGGCAAATAGACAGAAAGTCTTTAGTGTAGTGCCAGGCAATCAAAAAGTTGTCAATACACATGAGTTGTCTTCAATTCTACCACTATCATCACCATCATCACATATCCAAATCAATTTCATTCATGTATTTGTTATATATGTTTACCTGGGATTATCCAATATTTTGAATTATTTATGTCTTTGACTCAATCAGAAAATCTTACATTTGATCATGATTATTTTCTGAATTCTTTTTGATTATTCGGTGACTTTCTGGGCCTATACATGAATGTCTACTTCAGCATCTACCAGAGAGTGAAGGGAAAAAAAGGAGTCATGTTGAATGAGTGTTTCATTTATTTTTTAAAAAGATTTTATTTATTTATTTGAGAGAGATTGAGTTTGAGAGAGAACAGGAGTGGGGTGAGGGGCAGAGGAAGAAGCAGACTTCCTGCTGAGCAGGGAGCCTGATGCGGGACTCGATCCCAGGACCCTGGGATCATGACCAGAGCTGAAGGTAGATGTTTAACTGACTGAGACACTCAGGTGCCCCAATAAGTGTTTCATTTAAATGGCACTTTCAGTTGTTCAAAAGATGCATGTTTAAAAATATAGTAAATTATTCAAAGCGCCAACTCAGAAAATGGGCTCAAAACTGTAGTATTATCACAATTTTATGTAAAAATAGGATTGAAGGCATATATTGAGTTCTCTAATATATGTGTATATAATATCATGCCAGAAATTAGTTGTAGGATGAAAATTAATTATTTTTCCTTAATAGAAGCATTTCCCTCTAATCTGAAAACAGAATGCAAAAGAATCTATTTTTCTTAGGAATATAAGATTCTCTTCATAGCTTCACTATTTTGTACCACGATTAACAAGAATCATTAGGAAAGTGAGGAAACTCCATGTAAGGAGCCCAAAAACTTATTCCTATTAATTACTTTACCCAAACTTTTTAAAAGAACAAATAAATCATGTGAAAGGAAAAAATATTAGAATATTAAAAATATTAAAAGTTTTAATATTAAATTTAAGTCTTCAAGCTTAAAGGTTTGTTTTGTTTTGTTTTACAATGCTCCAGTCATTCTTTACACCAAATAATAACATTTTAGTATTTAAGTTTTATAGGCATCCATAATCTTTCTTTTTTTTTCAAAAAACAAAGAAACATTGATAACATTCCTAAATGATACTAAAGAAACTTTTTGCAGAAATGCATAAAGAGTTAAACAGTACAAGCTATTCATTAAACTTTCAAAATTAGATTTTAGCATAATTTTCTTTCTCATTTCCCTACTGCTAAATGGATCTAAACTGAATTTCTCACTAACTAATCCCTTTCTTCTGTGACTATCTGTGAGTTATCATACCAATTCTATGTTGCTTCCATACAAAATGATTTATAAGGATAATTTAGTAGAATGTAGAAACTAAGCCATACCAAATAAAATGTGCACGGCCAAATGACAAAAAAAAAAAATAAATTGAAAAACTATTTCTAAAGTATATGACCCTTTTCATAAAAAGAGAATTTTCGCATGTTCTTTTCTTCTTAGAAAAGTTACGGACGCAGTGGTACTATTCACATATAACGTATATTTATGAAGTTTCAAAAAAGTGAAAAGAAGAAAATCCGATTGAAAACTCCTCTTTTGTGAAATTTTCGCTGCTGCTCGCCATCTGCCCTTGGACAAGGTTAATGCCTCCATCTGTAAACCATCCCCTTCACCTTACCTGTATCCCCTGTGTAGCCCTAACAACACCAGGAACAGCTATTTCAATACATTTGTATTTATTTTAATTTAAATTCGTTTAGCCAGCATATAGTATCATTAGTTTCGGATGCAGAGTTCAACAATTTTTCAGTTGCATATAATACCCAGTGCTCACCACATCACATGCCCTCCTTAATGCCCCTCACCCAGTTACCCCATCCACCCCCCCACCTCCCCTCTGGCAACCCTCAGTTTGTTTCCTATAGTTAAGAGTCTGTCATGGTTTTTCTCCCACTTTGATGACTTCCCATTCAGTTTTCCCTCCCTTCCCCTATGATCCTCTGTGCTGTTTCCTATATTCCAGATATGAGTAAAACCATATAATTGCCTTTCTCTGATTGACTTGTTTCGCTCAGCATAATGCCGTCCGGTTCCATCCCCACTGATGTAAATGGTAATGGCTGATGGTTGAGTAAAATTCCATTGTATATATGGACCACATCTTTTTTATCCATTCACCTGTTGATGAGCATCTTGGCTCTTTCCACAGTTTGGCGATTGTGGACATTGCTGCTATGAACACTGGGTGCACGTGCCCCCTCGGATCGCTGCTTTTGTATCTTTGGGATAAATACCCAGTAGTGCAATCACTGGGTCATAGGGTGGCTTTAAAAAAAACAAACAAACAAAAAAAAGGAGGGCACTTGATGTAATGAGCCCTGGGTGTTATATGCAACTGGTAAATCACTAAATTTTACCTCTGAAACTAAAAAAGAAGTGCTTTCTATTGGGAATCACAAGTGAGTCAACATTAAAATTTAACTCCCCACATTTACAAAATAATGGAGAAAACTTCGATGACTGCCTGAACAGATTAATAAAATGCACTAAATAAATAAATAAATAAATGTATTTGTATAAGATTCTCAAAAGCGATTATTTAAACAATCCCATATAAGACTGAAATTTCAGGGTGCAGGGTAAATGTCATTAATGTTCAGTACGGCAACTGACACAGCAGATATGTAATAAAAATACATATACATTAAAAATACATTAAAAATAAAAAAAATTAAAAATAAAAATACATTAAAAATAAAAAAGGAGGAACACAGAGAGAAGGATGGGAAAGTGAGAGGATGGGAGGGAAGAAGACTAACAAAGTCCCAGAGGAAAAACTTGATACAATTGCTAAAAAGCCATTTGAATTGGTAACAAAATTTCTTCTCCTATTTTTTTGGCCTGGATTTTATGCCTACAGTGAATGACTTGAAGCTTTCCCCGGCCAACTAAAGTGAGTAATATTCCTGGAAATAGCAAGATGGCTGTACTTATTGTAATGGAATTAAATATAAAATGTAAAAAGGGGAAGAAAAAATAGCAATATAAAATCCTAAATCTTAGGAAGGAAATGGCTGAAGAGCCATATTATCAACTTAAGGGGGATGTTCCCATTGTGCACTCATTGCTGGTGTGCAAAGTACGTAAACAGAGGTATCTCTAATTTGACATACCGCTGATGGGGGGATAAACCTTTTTTCGGTCTTTTTTATTTCATGATATGAGTTTTACACTGTCCCTAAAATCATCAAATCTATTCTTAAACCTCAAGTAAGAATTGCTTTACCTCATGGCACCTGGGCTCAAGACAAGGAATGGGTGACGGTCTCAGTGTTCTGTCAAAAGCCATCTCCAAAGACCCCAGCTACTCAGAAATGACATCTGGGTTAGAAGGCTAATTCATTACAGTCTTTAAGATTGTACGGTTTTGCCTTATACTTTCGGCTCATTCCATGCCATGTCACTAATCTCCTGTGTTTTAATATCTAATTTTCCAAAAGAGGAACAAATGCTTGACTCGTAGCTTCTCCCTTGCTGTAGTATTTCTCGGCATCAGCCAGCGAGTGTTCCTGACCCGGGCACATGTGCCTAACAGGTGTGTTTCTGCAGCTCTCTTGCAACGTTCTTTTGGGCTTCACCTGCTTCCTTTTATTTGATCTCTGATTTCGAATGAGAAGTATATATAGCCTGTGCAGTTGTCTTGAGTTTAGATGAACGTCAGTTGGTGAGCATGTCTGAGCAAGTGTCACATTCTTCTTCTAGGTAGAAAAGTTGATTTGTCCTAATTGTAAAGTTTACCATCTATTTATCCTTCCTTAGTTGAAATTTTCTCATATAAATTTAGGAATGGCTTTTTGGCAGAACTGTAATAACATGACTCAATCTCTGTCCCTGAATATTCAGTACATATTAGAAATGAGAGTGGTGTTGATGGATTCCAGAAAACATTACATTTACCTACTCAGAGTCCAGTGTACTTATTTAAGTTACAAAGTCGTAAAACTGAAGACTTTGTATTTCTTGCCTCGGGGATACAATATGGAAATTTGGAGTCTATTTCTCCTTTCTGATACATAAATATATATACACTTACATACATAATATTTATATTTATTCTTATGAGATGCACACACACATATATGTGACTTTTCAACTAAGTCGTAGAATCTACAAGATGTAGCACTGAATCCTTTGGAAACTACATTCCTTTATGCCATCGTATTCTCCAGTTCTTTGCTAGGTTTAATTCTTTAAGACAAAATCATCTTGTTCTATGTCTTAATTCTTTGTGTCCTGACGCTGGTGACAATAATACCATTAGCCCACAGTGGTTTCATAGAAAAAGAAAAAGTGTGTCTGATTTTCTCATATGAACAACATTAATTATGCCGATACTTTATTGACATAAAATTACTGAGTAATTACCTCATCAAGGACACAGGATCTCATAAACTGCTTGCACTACAGAGCTATACCATTAAACAGGTATACAGCAGTTTGGATACCTATTGTCATTCCAAGTGCTAAAATTACCTTTAAATTACAGAATAGTGGAGCTGGCACTGTCCAACCTGCCCACTTCACAGATTGAGAAGCTGAGTTCCGGAGAGTCTATGATTAAGGTCATTGAGCAGGTGGTTGCGCATCTGAAATTAGTTGTCCCGACTCCTCACCCAGTCCTCTTTCTCATATATTCTCACCACCCTTAGCAAGTTTTCACTAGAGTTGTATACCTATTGTGCTTGACCATATTAAACGTTGAAAGAATAGATTACCTGATTCTATCAATTATTGGCTGTGTGAGCTTGGCCAAATTTCTTAACTTTTGTTGCCTCAATTACCTCATCTGTGAAACAAAGATAGTGAGAACAATGAAACTACATGTGAGGATTAATTGGCTTAAATATGTAAAATATACATGGCATACAGTGAACATTAAAGTAATAACACACATTATTGTCATGGGAAAACCCAAGAAAACATGAATTCAGATATAATTTCATTCACAATTGGCTCCCTTCCCTTGCCTAGGTTTTTTTTAGCATACTGGAACTTAATGGAGGAACAACATGGGAAAAAAAAAAAAAAGGCACAGCTTAGCAAAGAACAGCAGGCAGCCCCTGCTCAGAAAACAGGGACTTGGAAATGGAATAAGAGTTATCCAGGGGTGCCTGGGTGGTTCAGTGGGTTAAGTGTCCAACCCTTGATTTCAGCTCTGGTCACGATCTCAGGGTCGTGAGATCCAGTCCCCACATGGGACTCTGCACTGGATGTGGAGCCTGCTTAAGATTCTCTCTTCCTCTCCCTCTACCCCTCCCCCACCTCTAAAAAGAAAAAAAGAGTAGAGGTTACTTGTCTGCCCACATACACCGCCCCCCACACACACCATCAGTGTTCTCCTAGCCCAATCCCCCTAGATCTGATGGACAAACAGAAAGTTTCCTGGAATCATTGCTACTAGCCTAGCCTAGAAATCTCAGACAGGCACCAGACAAGAACCACCCCCATAGATATTAATCCATAGACAACCACCAGCAATTCTCAGAGAGCAGGTGGGCCTAATCTGTTTTTGGCTATTACTTCTAGACTTTCTTGCTAACTTCTAGACTAACTTGCTAACCCAGAATTTCTTGCTAACTAATTGCATGTACTCCAATAGGCCACGTCATTCACCTTAAAATAATACAATTCTGCATTTTCATGGCAGAGTTTTTGCGCATGGTGATGAAAATTTTCACAACAGTACAACAAAGTCTTCTGTAATGTCATACATATAACCAAATTGTCTTATAGCTGTCTTAACCAAATATAATTTGATAGCATTACCATTACTAATGCAGTGCTTTTGACTAACATTGTTTCCACTCAGATTTTAGAAAAGATTTGGGGACCATATGTATGGCCAGCGTTTCTTCAAAAAAATTTCTCCAGGAAAGAAGAGGCTGGGAATGCAGGAGATGGGGCAGACGTTAAGAAGGGCAAGCATCTTTCAGAGAAGCACTGAACTTGCCCCTACTGAGAACTTTAGGGTCTTTTGGCAACAGGAGGCTGCTCTGTGGCCCCAAAGAGGTGATACCTGCCTCTGACAATCGGGAGGGCCCAGGAGAATGTGGTGCTTCAAGATTCTCAGGCTAATCCACCCAACTGTCTCCATCTCATGTCTCAGGGTCCCATATTTTTCTATTAGGACCCTGACTTTTGCATGAGGCAACTCTAAGATGATGCATTTTCAAATTTTCAGCACCATCTGCTCTCTGGCTGCAGGAGGTAAGGATGACTTTCATGACATGCCTTGAAATTAAGAATCAGAGGGCGCCTGGGTGGCTCAGTGGATTAAAGCCTCTGCTTTCGGTTCAGGTCATGATCTCAGGGTCCTGGGATCAAGGCCCACATCGGGCTCCCTGCTCAGCGGGGAGCCTGCTTCCTCCTCTCTCTCTGCCTGCCTCTCTGCCTACTTGTGATCTCTCTCTCTCTGTCAAATAAATAAATAAAATCTTTAAAAAAAAATCAGAAAAACAATCTCTCTCCTTAAAAACATTTTCACGGCTTCTAAAGCAGGGATTACCACTAAAGCAAGGGTTATCATGCTTTTTCATTAAGGGGCCAGATAATGAAGATTTCGGGCTTGTGGGCCACAAGGCCCCTTTAGCACTTGTTCCATTCCACCTTGCCACGTAAATGCAGTCAGAAACAATACATAAACAAATGATTGTGGCCTCCTTCCAGTAAAACTTTATTTACAAAAATAGGTGGCCAGCCCAGAAGCTGTAGTTTGCCAAACCCTGCTCTGAAGCAATTGTCAAAAGCCTTCTGACCACATGCTTTTCTTAATGACTCTTTTCCTCATTCTCTTTAAGCGCAAAAACCTGCCACCTCAGACCGCAGCAAGAGTCTTTGCCATTAGAATGCCACTGCCTCCCGTAGGCGATGCCTTCCCACCTACCAGTAGCAAAAGGATGTTTATCGCTGTCTGGTCAGGGAGCAGTCCCAACTACAGCATCTTCAGATACTCATTGTTTGACATTCAGTGGAGCCCAGAAAGCAGCCTCCAGAAAGGGCTTTTGGGCCTGTAGTCTTTGAGGAGGTCGGAAGGGCAAGGAGCAGGTAAGCTAGCTTAGGAAGCAGGAGAGGGAGACAAGCAAGAATAAAATGGAGAAGGGACGAAGCCAATACAAGCCTAATGCATTAGGGACACTTGGATCTTGGTTCTATCAGGACCCTCTGAAGAGACATGTATCATGGAGCTCTATACCGTCTCCAAGGAAAAGAAGAGGACTCCAGAGAGCAAGATGGAGTCCCTCATGTCAAGCAGAGACTCAAGCCCTGAAGAGTGTTGCAGCTAAGATAATTTATTGCTGAGCCCAGCACTAGGGGGTAACACACTCAGAACTGATAAGCAGCAGAAACAGAGGAGGGAGGCCTGCAAAGGCCCAAGACGGACTAAATCCCTTTAAAAAGGGAGGATTTTTGCAGCAAACATCAGACTCTCCAGACACCGACTCCTCTATGTCTGACCACTTCAAAAAGACATCTGCCGCCCAAGGTTCTGCCAGACAGATCTCCAAACAGAACAGAGATCCTGCACTGCTTGAATATAGTAAGCCTTGAGTGCCGAGGGCTGACCCGCACCGGACAGAGGCCTCCCCTCAACGGTGCGTCCCCGGACTGACCTTGCATTTGATTCGTTCCCTTCCTATCCCATCCTATCTTGTTTGTTGTGGGACTTGTCTTGTTCTTTGCTTTGTGTGATGTGTGAGAATTTAAACACGTGGTAAAATGTCCTTCTTGAGTCTCGAGTCCTGAAACTGCTTTATGATTATGTTAACCTTGCTTTGTGACCGCATAAAGCTGACATTGTGGAAAGACACAATTCTGTGTGTGCCTTCCTAGTGTGCTCATGATAAGGACCCATTTCCCACTGGCTCCTATTCTGGTCAAGGTCTACTGCCTGGCTATTAACTGTGCTGAGCTCCCCAGTGGCATTGCAGGACCATCATTCTACAGCTTAGATGGGCTCCGGTGAGAAACTTTCAAGATATAGGGTGTATGTTGGAAATACCACCAGGTTACACCTGCCCAAAATTGTTTAGGGCAGCAATGGCCAGAGTTGAGGGCCCAGAATAAGGGCCAGGAGAATGCGAGTGAGGTAGGCAACAATCCTAGGCCTTTGAAGATACTCGAATATCAGTAATTCTGAGCTACTTGTTCTGATCGCCGTGGTGAACTGCCAATAAACCACAGAACTTCATAATTCAGTCATTGCTTATCAATAAAATACAAAGGAGTATTGTAAAGTCATAAATCCTTCTTGCAGGAAGGAAACTTAGAAATCTTCAGATTTTCACTTTGGAATCTCAAAAATCACATCCAAAATAGCTGAACAATTGATTTTCCAGTGTCTGCTTAAATAGCTGGGGGGTGGGTGCAAAGAAAAAAACAAAGTTTCTATATGAGTGACCTAATCAATAAATTATAAGCTGGGTGGGACTAGTTTAAAGTTCTTATTCTGTGGTCTTCATGTGCCTCCTACTGACTAAAATTGTCCACTTCTAATTCCAGAATTTATTAAACTGGAGATACTATGCTAATATTAATTAACTTTAAGTAATAAAACATCTTCGATACAATTTTAAGTTCATGTGACATTTGGAAGTCACTTATATTGGGGGTAGTCAAACGTTTGCATGAAGTACTGGCGCTTAGGAGTGATTTTAAATTTTATCGTTTGTCACCACCTGGTGGTAGAACATTTTCTCATCTTAGAATTTTGCACTTGAAGTTCTTTTTTGTTGCCAAGGAAAATCTCTAAACCAAGAAAATAAGCTTAGCAAGTATGTAACTTTAGCCTCGATAGTCAAGTATTAATGTATATACTAACCATACTTAGGCACTCAATAATAACACTTGTTTAATGAATGACTTTTTGTCTCAGTAAATTGCAATGTCTATGATCTTTCATTTGAATCACAAAAAGCACTCAAATGTGATGAATGAAAGTGATCCACAGTATTACCTTATCAGAGCTAGTTTCCTTTTTTTTTTTTAAAGATTTTATTTATTTATTCAACAGAGAGAGAGAGAGATCACAAGTAGGCAGAGAGGCAGGCAGAGGGAGAGGAGGAAGCAGGCTCCCCGCTGAGCAGAGAGCCCGATGCGGGGCTCGATCCCAAGACCCTGGGATCATGACCTGAGCCGAAGGCAGAGGCTTTAACCCACTGAGCCACCCAGGTGCCTGGTAGTTTCCTTTTTTTAAAACTTAACTGTTTTTTGGTTTAAAGTAATAGAGCTACATGATTAAGGAGTTGGCTGAGGCATTTATTACTGTTTTAAGGATGTAACTATATTTAAAGTTACAACATTTAAAAGATATTTTCCATGATACCAAAGGCAAGAGAAAATTGGGTGAAAATGTATCAAATAAGTTTGGAAAGGTCTAAAAACTCCAAGTTCCAACCTTGAACTGTTTGGAAAAACAGCTGAACATCATTTGTTGTAAAACGTTGCCACCTCGTGGACAAAAAAAGAAGTACAGAAGGTCATGCCCTTTTTAAGGTGGAAATTTTGTGTTGTCAGAAAGTTCCTATTTAGAATTTAAATAAAACTTAATCATTGGAAACAACAGCAAATGACAGATCTGACAACATACTTACTTACCAAAGAAATTAATTTGTTAAAATTCCCAAAGGCATTTGATGAAAAACTATGAGCCAGAGTTATTTCTAAGTCCCCAATTTGGCTACATCTTAAGGCAAGTCACTTAACCTCTATGAGGCTCAGTTCCACATCAGTCAAACAAGAGGAGTGGATTAGACAGATCATACTCTTTGCAGTTCTTGCAAATGTATGACTTTGAGATCATAGCTATTTTAAGTCCAAATGCAATTTACAGCAATTTTTCTGTTTTCAGTATTTGTATTTCTGGGTATGTAACTGGCTTAACATAAATGTTTTCTATTTTCTCATCTATAATCAGATAAAATATCCATTTGTCCAGTATTACTTTGGACCATATGCTCCCCCCCAAAAAACACTAATACTAAACAGCTTTCCTCTTCTAATTGGTAAATCCTCCGGTCTGAAAATATGAAGAGCATTACATGTTTATGAAATATGTACATTGTTTCCATAGACAATGTTCACACTAAAACAATGCTAATAGCTTGTGTATTTTACCAGATTCCTTCATTTCACGGCTACTTGAATACTTAATTTGGTATAGACTTCTAGAGAATGATGAATAGAGTATTGTGTCTGTAGTATATAAATAAATGAAACACACACAAACATGCAAAGTATAAATAAGAATGAACACTTGTTTATTTCTTGTACTTTAAAATGCATGAAACTTTTTCTTTTCTCTGTTAATAGCGGACACAGATGCTTTTAAAAGGTCAAACTATTAATTGTAAAAATATTTTTATGCCAAATATTTTAACTTTTATTAGGTCATCTCTACTAATAATGAAAACTGGTTAAGGCCTATAAATTAGAACATATCAAGATTTATGTTTCCATTAGCCCACGTGTATTCTATAAAAAAAAAACAGAAATATGGTAGGGGTGAATTCAGCACGTGAGTGTCGGGTACACGTTTAAATCAAGAAGCCAACTTTTTATGAGTGGGCATGCAAAACTGACTTACAAGGATCCAGGATCACATGTCACTTTTACTAGAGCCATGTACAAATTTGATTCCTTTGGTCTTGCTTCTCTAGTCAAGTATGTTCTTCGATTCACAATTTTATTTATAAATATATTTATACGTACATATTTGTGTCACACCACAAACACCTGAACAGAGTGCTGGTCTTTAAAAACAAAAAAAGTACGTTGATTAAATGTTCTGCCGAGCGTGGATGGAGTTTTTCAGGCTTAGTAATCGGCAACTTCTACGTCCATGCTCTCTGTTTTTTCAGCTCTATTTGTATATACAACATGAAATCTGCAAAAATTATAATGGATTTGAAGTAAACCATTCAAGATTAGAAATGTATGCCTTGAATTAAACAAACTTCCAATAAGAACTGCATTGGAAGCAGAAAGACACTGAAGGCCCAACTCTAGCTCTAATAGAAAGGCTAAATTTTATGTAGGAGAGTTCAAAGTTGGGACTGCATTACATGACTTTTTTTTTTTTAACTATACATTTTTTCTGTTGGTTTTCTGAATTTCCCATCCTGTCCCCTTTCAAGGGCAATACATAGAACCTCATCGATGTGGTAAGTCTTTCAGGCCCTAGATCACCTCACATATCTGCAATCTTCATCTCAAAACCAGTCTGATCACCACCTTCTGGTAACCATCTATTGTTTCCAGAACGCTCCTCTAAGAAAGGGCTTTGAAAACTTACCGATGGCTTTGCCATCATGTTTTCATGATTCCATAGTCAGTATCTTCTAAGTGTAAAGCCACTTTTCCTCAAATGTTCTCCCAAGAATCTTACCTTTCTTCTAGGTAGAATGAAAGAACGAATGAATTGAAATCATGAAAAGGTGGCCCATTTAAAAACTACTGTAAAAGAGGAGAGAAATGTAAAAAATGAAGAAGAAGGAGGGGGAAGAAGAGGAAGAGGAGGAGGAGGAAGAAGAAGAGGAAGGAGGAGGAAGAAGAAGAGGAAGGAGGAGGAAGTCTAGAAACCAAGCCCAGAGGAGCAGGGATGTTTGCAGGGGAAATGACACTTCGAAGCACAGTGAAGTGAATCGCTTAGTTCCAAGATGAACAGAAACGTAGGCTGGACAATGTAGAAATGAATGAGGCCACTCCTGAGTGTAGGTCAATGTTAAATGGGGAGCAGAAAGGGAAAGGAGTAAGTGGGCTGGGAAGGGAGGCTGGGTGAAAGGAGGCAGGCAGAAATCCAGTGTCAAAACGATAGCTACCCAGTGGGAAAGTGGAACAGCAAAGACAAGGCGGAAACGTCATCGACACACTTTAAGCTGCTATTGAAACGTAGGTCATTCTCGGGTTGATCCTTCAACCTTTGACATTGACCTTAGCCAGCGAAAACTGCATTCATGAAGGCATCCATCCCTCAGCGTGTGGGGCCAGTTGTTACCGCCCTAGCAAGAGTGAGGCGCGCGTGCTACTCGGTGCCATTCTCTCCCATTGGACCTTTCCTGCAGAGTGGCAAGCAAGGCTTTGGTGTCTGTGTTTTCCAGCAGGCAATCTAGAACTCTGAGAGGAGAGGAAGTACGACAGTATTCTGAAAGCAAAAGTTGAAAGAGGGGCGCGTGGGAAGACCGGAGGGGCGCCTCTGGCTGGGGCAGGATGGAGTTGGGAAGGTCTGGGGGGAGTGAGGACAGCGCTGGCCCAGAACTTGGTGACCATGGAGGGGCGAGAGCGGCGACACAGGACACCGGGCGAAGCAGAGGGAGCCCGCGCCAGAGGGACACAGGTCTGCCCCGAGATGGAGGCGGCCGTTCTCGCCATTGTCCCCCGGTTTTCCGCCTGGGGAAGCATTATGAAACATTTCCTTCCTCTGTGTCACTGAGCCCCTCCCTCCCTCTTTCTCGATGGAAGAGCGGCTCAGCTTTTTCGAAGGGACCCGAGAGGTGGGAAGGCTCATCTTCGCTCGCTTCCCTAACACGGATGCAGTGTTCCCCTCCCGGGGGGAAGAGGAGGGAGGGGTCGGGGAAGGAAGCCAGCTCCCCCATTTCCCCACGGCACCCTTTCTAGCCTCTGGGGTCCCGCGGGACCCTGGGTGGGAAAGTGGGGCTCCTCCGCGTTCCTGCCAGCCTGGCCTACGTTCTGCGGCAGCTCTTAGGTAGAAGAAGGCAGACCGGGCGGGAGCTGATTATTTCTGGAATGAAGACGAGAAAGCGCAAGTCCCTCCCTAGGCTCCAGGGAATTAGAGCGCCTTCCAGATCACCTTTTCCGGAAGTTTGAGCCTGGTCCCCAAAGACAAGTCTCTAAGTCGGGCGATGAGAGGGGTGGAGGTTAATTAAGGTCAGTGAGGACGCGTTTTGAAACCTGGAGCCTGGAAAGTGTCCCCCAGCCCCGGGCATGCTTTCTAGGGAGGCACTGACCAAACGAGCTTTCCCCGAGAAAGGTTGGGGCGCGGAGAGAGCAGGCTGCCCGAACCGGCCGGGGCAAGCCAGCGAGATGGGGAGGTGGGGCGAAGTATTCTTCTAGAAAGGGCAGTCCTGGCTCATCTCACAAACGGGAGTAAGGGGCTGCGGGGAGGGGTGACACAGGGAGGGGACGCAGGGACATCCCCGGGGCAGGGGAGTCTGGGCGAAGGGGCTCAGCTGTCCACCCCCACCGTCCCTTCTGGGAACTGCAGCCCAGCGCGCGAACTGCGCTCCCGCACAAGGGCGGCGAGAGGGGAGGGGGGCCCGGGGAGCCCGCGAGGAAGGCAGGCGCGGGGGAAGGGAGCACCTTCTCCCCGCACCAGCCCCGGACGCCCAAAGTGCGGGTCCCAGCGCCCCTCCTGCGTCTTCCGCCCCCGGATGGACGAGGCCTTGGCGCGCGGCCAGCGCGGAGGCCGTCCCCTCCCCCGCCCGGGCCCGCGGCGCTGAGCGCGGTTTAGCACCGACGGAGTTTAGGGGGCGGTGTCTACGGGCTGGAGAGGCGGCCAAGTGGGAAAGAGAAGGGGGGAGGGCGGTGGAGACGCAGTCAAGACTATAAAAGGGCAGCCCGGGCTGCCTGCTTCTCGCACTCGCTGGAGAGCGGCTCCCCGCCAGGAGCCACTGCAGAGCCGGGGCGCAGAGCAGTGCCGAGAGGAGCGAGGCTTGCGCACAGCCAGCAGCCCTGCGGCCAAGGCGGAGACCGAGGAGGGGCTCCAGGCGCCGATCTTCGCGTGGCCCGCTGCCCCCCGCCCCGGAGGCGTCCCAGGGTCCTGCTGGCCCCGGCAGCAGCCTCCCTGCTGGCCCCTGCTGAGCGGTGCCTCCCACTCTGCGCCAGAAGAGAAACTTCCCGCACAGCGGCGCCTCTTCTCCAGTGACTCCGGAGGGGAGTCCCGTCCGCGGCCGGCTCTGCGCGCCCTTTTCCAAGAGTAACAGTTAATCGTTAACATCCCCGAGCGAGGCCAGCGAGGCTCTGTGTTCCCGAACAATAGTCCCCTCGCTCGGTGCCCTGCGGCGCGCGGTGCCTCCGGGGCCTCGGGTGCAGCGACCGGTCGCCGCGAGGTCTCGAAGGCGCACGGGAGGCANGCGCGCGCCGGGACTCGGCACCACGCACCTCCGCCTGGACGCCTTCGGCCGGCAGCTGCACCTGGAGCTGCAGCCCGACCGCGGCTTCCTGGCGCCGGGCTTCACGCTGCAGACCGTGGGGCGCAGGCCGGGGCCCGACGCCGCCGGCGACCTGGCGCACTGCTTCTACTCTGGCACCGTGAACGGCGACTCCGGCTCGGCCGCCGCTCTCAGCCTCTGCGAGGGCGTGCGCGGCGCCTTCTACCTGCAGGGCGAGGAGTACTTCATCCAGCCCGCGCCCGCCGCCGCCCCCGGGGAGGAGGAGCTGCGCGAGCCGCCCCAGTTCTATCTCCTGCGACGGAGGCGGCGCGGCGGCGGCGGCGCCAAGTGCGGGGTCATGGACGACGAGGCCCGGCTGGCGAGGGGCGAGGGGCCGGAGGGCGCGGACTCCGGGGCGCAGTGGCCGCGGCGGGATGCGGCGCCGCAGCGGGCGGGACAGCCGACAGGTATCGATCCCCGGAGAGTTGCGCTCACTCGTCTCTCCATTCATCCCCCCTTCCCTCCTGTCTCTGGGCGGCGCGCGTGCAGAGTAGTCCGCTCGCAGGCGGGGACCCATGCGTGCGGACGGGACGGAGGCCTGGCGTGGAGCACTGTGGCTTGAGGGTTAGGGTGGCGAACTGATCCCATCCCGCTAAAGCACGATCCCGTTTGCCCGAGTGATGCATGATTAAGAGAGGACAGGCACACCAACGATTTTCTGGCTAAGGCGCAGCGTTTCGCCAGGGAAGGAAAGAGTGGGTAACCCTACTCCTTCCACCTTCGTCTAGCGGGAGCTCCTGTGACTTCTTTCCGTCCTGCTAGTTTCTCTTTAACGCCGGTACGTGTGCTCCTTGGTCGGGCTGCAGCTTCGCGCTTAGTCTCGTGAGCGCTGCCCGGGCGCGCAGCCTGCGCCCCGAGCAGGGCGGAGGAGCGACGGCGACGTCGCGGAGCGCACCCCGCGAGCCGGGACAGCTGCGCCGGGCTCCCAGGTCCGCGGGCCTCCGCCCGCTCCCCCTTCCCCCCGGCGAGGCTGACCCCGACCGGCTGGCGGCGGCCGGTCCCCTCCGCAGAACCTGCTTGGGAGGTCTTTGCCCAGCTGGCCCCGCCTCTCCGCGCCTCCCCCCCGCGGCCTCCCGGTTTGCGCTCCCTCTCGCGGCCACAATCGTGCTCGCGAGCCCTGTCGAGCATTAGTCACTGCCGATCCTTCCTGCAGCGCCTCACCCTGACTCTGGCTGCTGCGTGCGGGGCTTGCTGGCTGCTCTGTTCTCTTCGTTCTGTGCCTTTGGTGCCTTTTTTCGTCCTTAACATTCTCACGCGTCTCGTTTTCGATTTTTTCTCTTTTCCCCGGGACATCCTCAGCTCCTCGAAGCCAGGACACGGTCAGCGTCCCGTTTAGGACTCCCCCCGGGGGCTGGTTTTCAGTCAAGAGTCAAAGGGCTCCTTCCTGAATAATCAGACGCGGCCCCAAGGCTCAAGGCAGGACCTTAGTTCCCCGGGGCAGTGGGAGAAGGGCAACAGGCTGCCGGGCGGAGTGGGTGGTCCTCGTGCCCGGATTTGGCAAGAGCGGAGCACCCCCAGGGACCCCTGGAATGAAGAGAGCAGAGCAGGCTGAGATTCCTGCAGGCCCGGCCCCTTGGCAGAGGCCCCAGCCCTGCCCTGGGCCTTCCACGTGGAGTCGGATGATCTCATTCAGGATTTGAGTCCTGGCCTGTGAAAGAGTGACTCAGGGGCTCTGCCTGCTGCCCTTGCTCCAAGTTTTTACTACAGCTGGGTAGGCTGATGTGCATACCGCCTCGGTCAGCTTATAGGATTTCAAAGAGGACAAAAGAAATCCTGCTTACAAAAAAAAAAAAAAAAAA
>LNAC01000117.1:2758345-2768382 GCA_002007465.1 Ailurus styani
TAAAAAAAAAAAAAAAAAAAAAAAAAAAAAAGCCTGAAGCCTCAGTGACTCCCATGGCTTTTTTATTTCAAGTAAAGGAGAGAGAAAAAATAATAAAGGAAAAAACTTGAAAAATAACACTTTCAGTGAAAAGAGATGCAAATATTTTTGTTATGGTTGCTCCAAGTGTATTTTTGCCCTATTTGCTTTGACGGGTTAGGCTTTCCTTATATACCCTGGGAGGATCACTGTTCTTGGCAAAAGTGCCCCTGAGCAAACTGTCTTTTTTGTCTCTTCACAGGAACTGGAAGCGTAAGAAAGAAGCGATTTGTGTCCAGCCACCGCTATGTGGAAACCATGCTGGTGGCCGACCAGTCAATGGCAGAGTTTCACGGGAGTGGCCTGAAGCACTACCTTCTCACCTTGTTCTCAGTGGCAGCCAGGCTGTACAAACACCCCAGCATTCGGAACTCCGTGAGCCTGGTGGTGGTGAAGATCCTGGTCATCTACGAGGAACAGAAGGGGCCAGAAGTAACGTCCAACGCGGCCCTCACCCTACGGAACTTCTGCAACTGGCAGAAGCAGCACAACCCGCCCAGTGACCGGGATGGGGAGCACTACGACACGGCGATTCTCTTCACCAGACAGGTGCGAGCAGGACCCCGCGGATTAGGACTGTCCCCTGGGGAGTCCGCTTTGTCACAGGCAAACGCGGACCAGGCATTTCCCCAGTGTTTTTGCACTTTTTTTTTTTAAATTGGCTAGCCTGGTCCCTTTTGCTTAAGTGTTCCTTAATTTTAACATCTCAAGTCTCACAGTCCTGTTTGAAGAGCATTAGAGAAAAATCTTAGTTAAAGTCACCCAAAGTGGTCCCCAAAGGACAGCTCAGCAACAGAGAATGTAAATGCTCCCACACAACTGTGGAGGTACATGTTGCCCAAAAGTTAGGTCCCTGCCCAAAGGTTGGCCCTCTCTGTCCCTGTGAGTCAGGACCCACCTCTGTTCCTTTTAGGACCTCTGTGGGGCCCAGACGTGTGACACTCTTGGGATGGCTGATGTTGGAACTATATGTGACCCCAGCCGAAGCTGCTCAGTCATAGAAGATGATGGCTTGCAAGCCGCCTTCACCACAGCCCATGAACTAGGTGAGTCCATTTCAGACTAGGGGCGGAGCCCGGACCGTGTGCTCGCTGAAGGGCGCAGAGTCGGCAGGTTATATTGCTATTTTAGGTTCCAGAGTTTTCTAGAAACTGCAGGAAGTATTTTTTTTCCCCCCACTATTCTAAACACGGCCAGCCTCATTAGGATTCAAAATAACACAGGAGGAGCTCTGGACCTTTGGAAATTTACATATTTGTTTGCACCTTGTGAAAAACAGGCACATCGTGTCCGAACTAGATTGTTGCCAAAGTCCATTTCATCTAGAAATACCACTTTGAGACCAACAGAATCCCCAATGGGGGAAACAAATGTTGCAGATGACCTATATTTTGATGTGGGTTTTGGGTTGCTTCTTAGGCCATGTGTTTAACATGCCCCATGATGATGCAAAGCAGTGCGCCGGCATTAATGGCATCGACCAGAATTCCCACATGATGGCGTCAATGCTTTCCAACCTGAACCACAGCCAGCCTTGGTCTCCCTGCAGTGCCTACATGATTACATCATTTCTGGATAATGGTCATGGTAAGATGCTTGAGCTGCTCTTTCTAGGTGTAATCCAGCTTCCACATGGAAGGTTCTAGCCAAACTAGCTCTTTCTCTCTTTTTTGTTCTTCTTATTTCTCCTTCTTCCAAATTACTTTCATTGTCAAGAGCATACATTTTTAGATCTTAATTCCCAATAACAGATCATTCTTCTAGCCGGGTAGCTCCTAATGTACATTAATTTGAGTTTTTCAGCAGAATAGGAACTTCCCATCATTGTTAACACAAAAATACCCCATTGAGGACAATATTTTACAAATCATGTAAACATCTCTGGCATTTTCCCCAGAAACTCTAGTGTTCAAATCACTCTGCTATATATTATGTCTTAAGATACATGTTTTTCTGAAACTGATCTGCCTTCGGTGTGTTTTCATTTCCTGTTTTATAATATGAGTTGGCATTTCTTTTGCAGGGGAATGTTTGATGGACAAGCCCCAGAGCCCCATCCAGCTCCCCTCGGATCTCCCCGGGACCTTGTACGATGCCAACCGGCAGTGCCAGTTTACATTTGGGGAGGAGTCCAAACACTGCCTGGATGCAGCCAGCACTTGTATGACCCTCTGGTGCACGGGCACCTCTGGCGGGCTGCTGGTGTGCCAAACCAAACACTTCCCTTGGGCAGACGGCACCAGCTGTGGGGAAGGGAGATGGTGTCTCAACGGCAAGTGTGTGAACAAGACGGACAAGATGCACTTTCACGTGAGTTTTTTGTCACCCTATGTGCATATTCCTTTAAGATTCAGAACTGGGAAGGACCAAAGTGATGCTAAAGCATCCAATACCACTGTAAACCTTCCTGTTTATGGCTTTGATGATTGTTTTTACAGCTGATTCTCTACTTCTTATTTTTCTCTTTTATTTCCTAAAAAAGCCCTCTGTAGAGAGTTCTAATGCCGATCACTCATGTTCCCATTTAGACTCCTGTTCACGGAAGCTGGGGGCCGTGGGGACCCTGGGGAGAGTGTTCACGGACGTGTGGTGGAGGAGTTCAGTACACAACGAGGGAATGTGACAACCCGGTCCCCAGAAATGGAGGGAAGTACTGTGAAGGGAAGCGCGTGCGCTACAGGTCATGTAACATTGAGGACTGTCCGGACAACAATGGTGAGTAGAAATGCGATGAAAGCCACGTGGCCGCACGCCAGCAGGTAAGGGTCGAAAACTGATGATGTTATTATATCCTTGTCTTTCCAGGAAAAACCTTTAGAGAGGAACAATGTGAGGCACACAATGAGTTTTCCAAAGTTTCCTTTGGGAGTGGGCCCGCGGTGGAGTGGACACCCAAGTACGCTGGAGTCTCACCCAAGGACAGGTGCAAGCTCATCTGTCAGGCCAAAGGCATTGGCTTCTTCTTCGTTTTGCAGCCCAAGGTAATTTCTTTCATTCATACTCTTGCCTAAGAAACGAGGGCTTGAACTATCACCTTTTCACACAATCTATGATGCAGTTTCATTAGTTTATATATTAAATGTATTATTAAAATATATTTAAAATATAATATATTAAAATATTAAAAATATATATTAATGTATATTAAATTTCAAATCAGATCTCCTTGTCTTCTATGTACATTGGTAACTGTCCGCTTTAGGTGTGGTGCTGCTTTCAATTATGAATAAAGCTTGAATCTAGCACTCAGGATTCTTATCATTGCTTGTTATTACTCTGATATACAAAGAAAAGCCCTTTATTAGATAAATTCTCATGGCAGCCAACCAGTGGTTTTGGAAGATAGCTTAGGCATGGACCGAGCTAGTAACGGGTGATTAGCAGAAGGTGTACAAATGGACTTATTAAAATGAAGTCTAAGCATTGATAACTCTTGTGTTTGAGGACATATCTTGAACTAGTAGAAGCATCATTTTGCTCTTTTGCTGAGGGAATAAATCTGGTTCTGAGGTTAAAAAAAAAAGGGAAATGAATTTTCATGGAGGTCATCATATACCGTTATCACCGTAGGCTGATTCAACATACAACTGACTCATTCAGCATCTGTGATTGCCCGATATTATTCTAGGCACAGACCAGACCGCAGTCAACAAATTGACAAGCTTTTTCATTGACCTTACCTAGAAGTGAGACAGGTCAATAAACAAATAATCAAAAATAATTATAATTTTTTCAGACCTCTACATCTACTGTGGGGAAAAAGCCACCAGGAAGGGTACTATGTGACATGCATCGAGTTCTGTTTTAACTCTGATGGTCGGGAAGGGTAGAGACATGATGTTAATGAGAGACACTTTCCTAATTATCAGAGCATCATCTCTTTCCCGTGTTAACGTGTGACCCCAGATATATTCCTCTCCCTTCTTCAGGTGGTGGACGGTACCCCGTGCAGCCCCGATTCCACCTCTGTCTGTGTGCAAGGACAGTGTGTAAAAGCTGGTTGCGATCGTATCATAGACTCCAAAAAGAAGTTCGATAAATGTGGCATCTGTGGAGGAAATGGATCTACGTGCAAGAAAACCTCAGGATCGGTGACTAGCGCAAAGTGAGTTTTAAAACATCGTACTCCCAAAGATCTTATTATTTAGATGTAATTTCACGGGTCTGGTAAACATTACATGCTCTGTTGATGAGCATGGTTTCTGGCTAATTCATAGAATTAGCCAAGGGACCGAGAGATTCTTACATCTGTCTTTTCTGGCTCATAGACCTGGATATCACGATATCATCACAATTCCGGCTGGAGCGACAAACATTGAAGTGAAACAACGGAATCACCGGGGCTCCAGAAATAACGGAAGCTATCTTGCCATCAAAGCCGCCGATGGCACTTACATTCTGAATGGCGACTTCACCCTGTCCACGTTAGAGCAAGACATTTCCTACAAAGGGACGGTCCTAAGGTACAGTGGGTCGTCCGCCTCGCTGGAGAGAATCCGCAGCTTCAGCCCTCTCAAAGAGCCCATAACCATCCAGGTCCTCACCGTGGGCAATGCCCTCCGCCCCAAGATTAAATACACCTATTTCGTGAAGAAGAAGAAGGAATCTTTCAACGCCATCCCTACTTTCTCCGAGTGGGTCATCGAAGAGTGGGGTGAATGCTCCAAGTCGTGCGGACTCGGCTGGCAGCGGAGACGGGTGGAGTGCCGGGACCTCGACGGGCAGCCGGCCTCCGAGTGTGCGAAGGAGGTGAAGCCGGCCAGCACCAGGCCCTGCGCGGACCTGCCCTGCCCCCACTGGCAGCTAGGGGACTGGTCCCCGTGTTCCAAGACTTGCGGGAAGGGTTACAAAAAGAGAACCTTGCAGTGTCTGTCCCACGATGGGGGGGTGTTGTCTCACGAGAGCTGTGATCCTTTAAAGAAGCCGAAGCATTACATAGATTTCTGTACGATGGCAGAATGTAGCGAAGCAGCGTCAGTGTAGACGGAAGGACGAGGCGTGGAAGGGCTGAGGCACTGACATCGAGAAGGCTGGAGGGATCCAGTGCACCTTGCCGCTGCACAACAAGGCCTGTCAAGGAGCTGGGAGGGTAGAGGTAGGTAGAAAAGAAGGTAGCTCGTCAGAATATCCTGCCAGTTACAAATCTGATAGGGTAGTTAATGAGGGTTATTAATCTCTGAGCAATGATATAGCATGATGAAGCCCCAGGGCATTCTTATTATTCCTTTTGTTACATCTATGACAAGTTAAAGAAAAATAGAAACAGTTGTCAGACTTAGTGTAAGGAGTATACAATCCCTGTTTTGTGGTACTGATTTAATACTTTGTGTCAGGTGGGTTGGAGAATGAAAAGCAGGAGAGAGAAGAGACTTTTTTAGCTTTAGACGGGGCTTACTTTACCTCACTAACAACAGAGGGAGAAAAGGGGTACAAATAGCGTCTTTACCCAGTGCTGATAGGGCTGCTCCCATGTCCGAGAATGTTCCTGCCATCTTTTCTGCCCAGAGGTGAGAATCTAAGACTGTCCACCACGAGAGAAATGCTTAACAACCTCAAATGACCCAAATGAACTCTTTACTTTCTCGTGCCCTTGTGTGTCTTTATGCGTGATTTCATTTTGACAAGCAATTGCACGTGTTTGTAAAAATGCAGGAAGTCCACAAGGATTGAGAAAGCAGCCACGAATCCGGTGCTCGGAAAAGCCAGAAGGCAGGATGGGCTCAGTGCCTCCTACTTTCTTTCCTCTGTATGTAAGCCTACTTTAGGAATGTGGATGTAAAGCAAACAAACAAACAAACAAGAAAACCAACCGTTCCTGTCTCAAGAAAGACCGGGTGATCACACGAAAAAGAAGTAATGCCGGTATAAGAATGGGGTGTGTAGAATGGGATCCCCAGGGTTTGGGGACATGGAGATCACTTGTCTCACAGTGGGGAGGCTACTGAGGGGTAGCAGGTCCATCCCCAGCAGCTGGCCCAACAGTCATATCCTGGTGAATGTCTGTTCAGCTCTTCTACTATGAAAGAGAATATGACTTTTTTTCCCCCATATGTATATAGTAAAATATGTTACTATAAATTCTACATACTTTATAAGTATTTGTGTGTTCCTTCTAAGAAGGACTATAGTTTGTAATAAATGCCTATAATAACATATTTATTTTTATACATTTCTTTCTAATGATAAAACTTTTAAGTTATATCGCTTTTGTAAAAGGGCATATAAAAATAGAGTATTTATACAATATATGTTACTAGAAATAATAAAAGAACACTTTTTGAACATATGTGTCTATTTTTTTTTAATGGGAATTAATTCCTGGGAAGGAAATCTGAGACACAAATACTGAGTTTGAAGACTAAATAACTTTCTTAAATTCTATAGAAGTAAGATTTCATTCTAATGAAATGTATTTTGTATGTTCTTAATGTATGTGATCATTACCAAAAAAAAATCTATTATATCTTCAGTAACAGGTTTTTGTTAAACATGCACCAATGGTTGGCAAGTGTTTTCTGTGAAGACCCAGATAATAAATATTTTCGGTTTGGTGGGCCAGATCATCTCTGTCACAACTACTTACCTATGCTTTTGTTGCATGAAAATAGCCATAGACAATACATCAATGAATGGGCAGGGTGGTGTCCTAATAAAACTTTATTTACAAGAACTGGGCCAAATTCATTCTGTGGGCAGTTTGCCCACCTCAGATATATAACACAAATTAGAAAAGGTAGGATTCTGGATGCATTTTGAATTTGTGTCTCTTCGATTATATCATGTGAGTAAAATTTGCGAAAGCATTGAAGCTACTGAGTAGAAAATGACACCTCGTAAATTACATTTGTTGCTAGAGCCACATGGCGAGCCCAGCCGCCCAAAGGTTCCACTTGCTCTTCAGGAACACGAGGTGTTTTGAAGAAACCCTGGAACACTCTGGGTGGCCTTCTGTAAATCACTGTAATTTAAATCCTAAATGGTACATCAATGATTTTAAACGTTGAGATAGCTTCCAAAGTAACTACATTTCTCTCAGGAAATAACTTATTTACTCGGAGACTTGGATTATGTGGTTAACCACAAACAACTCCCATGTTACATTTTCATCCTTTTTTTTTTCACCCTCCTTAGTTTTCTCAAATAGTTCTATATAACATGCTGATTTCAGATTGAAGTGATGTTTTTTAATTTGACCTCAGAATTAAAGCATTCTTTCCCTGAGCAGTTGAATATAAGATCAGGAGCCAGGTGCATAGGGCAGAAAGTGGGGCAGGGGAGGGGAGAGAGCCTTGTTAGTCTCTGGTGGAGTTTGTTCCTACCTGCTGACCACTGAACTGATGGGTGAAAGTCAAGTAAGTCTTCTTACCCTGGGAACTAATCTTGGTCCTACAGAACACAGTTAAACATGGAATTTGGCCAATGCAATTCAGTGGCCAAACATGCTCTTTGTACCAACTATCATCATTATTTACTTGTCTAGATTACTGTGTACAAATCCCCATAAGTGATACTGAGGATGCACACACACAAGAAATGCCTTTACCTTCAATTACTATACAAGCTATTTGATAAAATAAGATAAATATGCCTAAAATGATAATCTATAATACAAAGAAGCCATTTGCATATCTCACCTAATTCACCAATGAAAGTGCTTCTTCCTTCCTTCCTTCCTTCCTTCCTTCCTTCCTTCCTTCCTTCCTTCCTTCCTTCCTTCCTTTCTTCCTTTTTTCTTCCTTTTAAAAGGCTTCCGCTGATTGGATGTGGTGAGCAGGAGGCTGAAATTTAGGACACAAAGACAAAAGCAGCCAGAAGACTTTCCACCATCCTCTTTATTCTCCAGCCAAGGTAATGCCAAACAACTTTCGAAGTTGCGTCATTATTTTTTTTCAGCCCTCGGTGGATAGGATTTTCTTTGTGTCGATAAATCGAGCAGTTGAAGATACTCCATTTGGGTAGCAAAGAGAGTTTGGGTGAAAACACACATCTAGTTCTGTGAGCTTGGCCGGGCACCTGCTTAAAAGGAGGGAACTCTGTGCTCACTCATGTTACAGGTACCAGTAATGAGCGGGCGTAATGCTGAGTACTACACTAGACACCTAATTTTCAAAGCATCCAGTGGGCACTCTTTCTCTAGCATTTCAATAACCACCATGCAAGCACAACTTTTGGACCACAGCTTTCACTTAGAAATTGCCAAAAAATTATTTCCAACTTTGTTCTTTGTTTATTTTGTCTTCTGGAAGAGGGCACCACAGATTACTATGGGACTGAGGAGCATAGACGACTATTAATCTCATTGGCTTTCCAAAAGAAAGAAAAACAAAAATTATTCATGGAAGGATTGGTGGTGCTAGACCTGTCAAGGAAATTGACCAAAACTTCCTCATTATAGAAGTGTGGCCTGTTCTGTCTTACACATACTTCTGTGACATGGATGAGCTCGTATGACTTTGGCAGAAATGGAAAAAGGAAAACATGGAACATGCTTTGGTTCATCAACAAGCCGTCCCAGCTAATAAATGTCCTGTACCTTCTCTTAAGAGCAACAGAACTGAAATATACTAAGTCGTAAACATGGCAAATCACAGAGGAATAGAGAACTACACCCAATGCCCGCTCACTCTACGCTCAGTCCGGGAAGACTGGGAAGACCTACTGGGGTCTTCGTTTGGTTTGCTCTTGGCTCCATAACTCAGAAGCCTGAACTTTTTCTTACAGCTGCTTCCTATTAATCACATTGCCTTTATTTAAGGGTAAGTTTCTATAATTACTATATAATTATTTGTTTCCAGTTTAGCGTATTTTGTTAGCTATGGTCACTTCTTTTTCTTAAGATTACTATCATTTTATGTTCTAATGATCTTAAGAGAAGGTATGAAACATTTACTTGCCAGGGTGGGAAGGAGGTGAAGTGTAATTTTATGTCGACTAATCCAGGAAAGCTTTCTTGATAAGGAGATATGTGGGAGGAAACCAGAGGGTTGTGAGGGGACAATTCTCCGAAAGTGAGGTGGCCACCACAGGTGAGAGTGAGCTCAACTTCTTGGAGGGAACAGAAGAGGCCAGTGTGGCTGGAACAACAAGCAAAGGGGAAGGAGAAGAAGTCAGTGGAGAAAAGAGAGGGGATAAAAAGAGGTCATATTCTGCACTTCGAGACTTTGAGATTTGTAGATGGACATAGATGTGAGAGCAAAATAACAACAACAAAAAAAAAAACCCCACAAAACACATCATGGATGAGTTCAAGTTTTTTGTTTCTTTTTCTCTTTTTTGGGAGGGGAGTATTCTGTGCAACATCGATGTATACTAGAAAGACAAGCAGAAATTAAAAATACAAGATTTTTAGTAAGTATTGAAATTAGTTTTAAATACATAGCTAAATATAAATAATTATTGAAAATGTGGTTTCAAAATTAACTGAAAATATAAACATAATAATTAAAACAGACAGTATATACTGTAAAACATGTTAATAATAATTCAAATTTAAAACCATATGTCATATTGACCAAATGTGGAAAGAAGATGTATGTAAAACACAACCCATAAAGAAAAGAATGGAAAGCAAAAAATAAGGTGTCAGAATACCAATATTATCATGACAACACATTGTTTAAACTGTCCTTTTAAAAGACAGACATCTTCAGAATGCGTTTAAAAATAAAATCCAATGACACAACTAAACGGGAACTATCTAAGTTAAAATGGCATTTCTTCGAAGAAGTCCAAAGATTTATCAAGCAAACAGAAGGAAAAAAATAAGAATAGAATAATATATCAGCCAAAATGATATTTCAGATGGAGAAAAACACTAAGCAAAATAAAGAATAATATTTCTTGTGGATTTAAGGTAGAATCTATAACAAAATATGTGTCCCAAATAATAGAACATCTATATAGATTTTAGCAATTAAAAATTGTTTAAAGTACAAAGGATAATCAACAGGTAAGAACTA
>LNAC01000117.1:2773267-2947335 GCA_002007465.1 Ailurus styani
GGCCTCGATCCCAGGACCCTGAGATCATGACCTGAGCCGAAGGCAGAGGCTTTAACCCACTGAGCCACCCAGGCGCCCTGGAATTTTCTTTAAAAATTTCGAGCAAAACCAGAAAAGGTGGGGGTAGATGAAACAAGATCAGCGAAGTGATAATTGTTAATGCTGAGTGATGGATAGATACTCATTATCCTTTTGTGTAATTAATTTTTTTCTAGGACGAAAGTTAAAAAAAAAAAAAAAGAAACACCAGCAAACTAAAGAGAAGTTACACTTCTTTTGTCCGATTTACAAATCAAGTCAGTCTTGAAGTAATTGAAGATATAACATATATTAGTCTGCTTTTCTACTCTCCCATGTGTTTTGGGGAAGAATAAAGGTATTTAAAGGACACACAGTTTAAAGCACAGAAGCATTCTCTAAAACAGCTTGGTGTGGAGGGTAAGAGCCAATCACGTGGCAGCTGACAGAAAGAAAGGAAAGAAAGGAAGGAAGGGGGAGGGAGAAAGACATTCTTTTTACTTGTAGCGCTGCAAAATGAAGAGTGATTCAGTGAGATCTCTGTTCTCATTGGCTGTGAATTTTATCACTTTTCTACTGAGGCCTGATTTAACATATTATCAGAGTCTGTAAAAAAAATTCACTATTATGTGTTACAGGTTTTGCGTCAAGAGGAAGAAAAGCAAGTAAGGAGAATGAAAATGGAAAGTTACTTTTGTTCGTAAGTAAATATAAAAGGCAAGCTGAGTGGAGGGAGTAGGAAGAGACTCAGAGGGATTGTCAGTTCCCGAAGCTGAGGGAGGTGGGGCCACCACTGGGGAAGCAGGAGCACAATGTTGGGCACAGACAAAGGACACATTTGGTGACCTTGAAGTTGCAGATGAGGGAACTCAGCGGAAAGATTTAAGAAATGGGCGAGGATCAAAGATCTCTGATTTCTATCTGAAGCTCTTCACCAGATGTATTAGATTAGCTGTGTGCCGAGTTTCTTTCCTTTTTTCTTCTTTAAAGTGGGCTCAGACTTTACCAGTTCGTGCTGCATCGTGCATAAAAACAGGGAAGGGCATCAGATAAAGAACACCAGAGCCAAGCAGCCTCCTGCAACGAGGGACAGTATTACATTATCCTGGTTTTTCACTTATTTCAAGTTGGTTTACTCAGTTCTGAATGTTCCAGAACTTTTCACCTTCAAAATTTTCACCAAAGTTGTTAACCAGAGTAGAAGCAACAGGCTTGGCTCTCATCCCCTCTCTTCCCAGAGCATGCCAGAGGTAATGAATAAAATGGGACTCACTCCAAAGGATACTGGAGAGGAAAGGGAAGAAGAGCAGGAACATACACCATCTGTTGGCTTAATAAACAAATTCTGAATAAAAAGGCCACAGAATCACAAACGCTAGATCTTCAAGTCTATGGGCAGGGTCCTCCCCCCTGGCAGATCCAGAGAGATGATAACTAGTCCTCAAAGTACAAGATATTCTGGAATGTTCTCCCAAAATATTAGGGCAATTTCTTTTAAAAGTTGGACAACAGTGAAAACCTGTGTTTTTCTAATTAAAATACTCTTACACTAATACTGACATTCCAATACCGTGCCTTGTTAATGTCTTATAAGTAGGTAGCAATGATAATAGAATTTTCTTGCACAGACCTTGAGCATGAATTTAGATTGGAGCTCCACTTTTAAGAAACAACTGTGCAAGATTGTTAAAGAAATTTGGTTTTGGTCTAGGCTCTCTTTTCTTTTCTTAAAACAAAGGCCTTTGGTTTTTCTACCAAAAGTCATGATAGTAATGCATTTTATGTTCTTTAACAACCGTGTGCCTGTGAGACATTTAAAAGATAAAAATGTAAACCAAGCTGAACACCTGGAAAAACTGTGATCCCATACAGGGGTAAACATGTCTAAAATCCTCACTTTGGATTACACAAAAGAAATTACGGGCACAGTTGAAACAGGAATATTCAGTTCTTAACATGACTGGGACAAGGCAAATGGTATAATTTTACAGAAACAAAAACAAAAACAAAAAACACTGAAAGGCATTATTTAGAGTCCAGAATCAGAGAACTGAGCATATATTTTTCTAAGAAATTTTGCCATCCATAACTGTGGGACTTTAGGGGGAAAAATACCATACCACTCGTTCTATCTAACATATATGACTTAAATTATCAAGAACCATAAAAAAGATACAATCTAAAATGTGAAGTTTTTTTAATTACAGAGCATGAATCACAATCAAGTTGCCTGTGTGCAGATTGCTGGATGTCATACTTATTTGATTTAGAACCCAAAGGAGATAGGAAACTAACACTGTCAAAAACAAATGCTTACTTTTAAGTAATATTTTGGCAGAGAATGATGAAAAATCAAATTGTCAACCCCAAAGGTTTAATGGAGCAAGAAGAATCATTACATTTAAAGACCTATGTTAAAGAAAAAAGTCACTTTTAAGAAAGGCTGCCTTTCCCTAAAATATAATTACACGTCTTTCAAGAAGTATATGCACACACACAAAAAAAAAGAAAAGAAAAAAAATCAATTTAATATTTTCTTAAGAATATTATAATAAAGAGAGTAAATCTGTAGGGCAGGCCATAGATCATCATTCCACAGACACAACAAATATCAGTAAGAATCAGTAAGCATCACTGAGCTCTTATTTTGTACGAAGCACTGTCCTAGGAACTGAGGAGCCCAAGAGCAAAAGGAAGTGAGGGAGAAAGATAAGAAGATGGAAGAGACAGAGAAAGACAATCTTGTCTTCAGTCTTGCAATATAGCTGGATAAATAAAATGTATACAAGTGAAAAGTTAATTAACAATACGAGGATGTGAGTCTGATGAGTTGTAGGCTCAACGTGAGCTCAGAGATACGGAAGAGAGAAATCACTACAGGTCAAAGTGTCAAGGATAATTTCACAGAAGGAGTGGAAATATAAAAATGACATTTCCCATTGAATGGAATTGAAAAATAAGCAGGGGATGATGTCTTAGCTCGGGCCGATAATAAAGTATGTAGACCAAGTGGCTTATACAACAGGAATTTCTTTTCCACAGTTCTGGAGTCTGGAAATCTTAGGTCAGGGTGTCAGCATGGTCAGGCTCTGGTGAGAGCTCTCTCCCGGGTTACAGACTGCCAACTTCTTGTTGTATCCTCACGTGGTGGAAAGAAAGCAAGAGTCCTGTCTGAAAGGATCCCTTTCCTGTAGGCACTAGTCCCATTCCTGAGGATTCCACTGTTGTAACCTAATCACCTCCCAAAGGCCTCCACCTCTTAATACCACACTGGAGTTAGGATTTCAACGTATGAATTTTATGGGGACACAAACCTGCAGTCCATTGCAGACATGTTCCAGATATTGGGAGAGGAATAACAGTAGCCAAAGGGACTGATTCACGGGATCCATTCTTTCCCAGCTCCTCGTAATGACAAGAGGAACGCACAGGTGATGCCGCCAGTTGGATTGAAGAAACAGGGAAAAGAATACAAACTATGTGTAAGAGACCCGGAAAGATGCTTTCTGCCTTGCTGGCTTCATCCCAACGCACTCCCCTAGGTAGGCCAACTTAATTCGCTGAAAAGTTTCCTGGAGAAAGTATTGAATAGTTGGATGTTATAATTTTTATATAAATAAACAGAAACTACAGAAGCAAGTAATGTGACCTTGAAGATAAATATGCCAAAACTCACATATCGAAATGAATGACCCCCTCCCCCCCAGATTCATCACTTTGGACTGTTAGCCATGAAACCGAGAGAGGCCAGTCAGAGAAGCAACCTGTTTCATTGCCTCACGGCCATGTTCCATTTTTGACCAAAAATGGCATCATCCAGCTTCGATACCCACCTTAGTCATCATACTTGGCTGCAAAGACCCTTAGTTGCATCCAAAATAAAAATCCTCCTTCAAAGAGTAATTTGCCACCCCAGGGGATATTCCAAGAATGAGCTGCAGGCTCCAAAGGCAAATTCAATGGATTGATTCCAAAAATACTGAAGCCGTGGCAGCATGACCAGGAAAGGTGTATGTACTTCCCAAATGACAACCTTAAAAGGGCCAGAGTGTTGTTGAATGTGGGTTCTGGTTTGTCCGTTGTAATTAATTCTATCCTGATAATAGAATTCAACTCACAAAGTTGCCCATAGAGGCTAACATCATGCAGGCATTTTCTTTTAAAATGTTATATATTTTTATCACCCCCCATTATACTGTCATTTTAATTGTTTGCTAAAAAAGATGTACCAGATTTGGTTTAAACTGACCTTTTTATTTTCTAGCCCAGAATCACTTGAAGGTTTTCACTTTTAACTGTATCATTTTTCATGTGCTAAGCTCTCCGGCAAGCATGCTTTTCCCATAAAAGTGTTCATCCAGATTTTATGCTCTTTTGCTATCTCTCTCTGAGTGGATTTTATGTTTCTTAATAATAAAACCACATTTTTTATAGCTTTCCCTCCTGTTGAGTTCCTAGAATTGTAGTTCACACGGAGTAGAAACTCAATAAAAGTTGTACTCATTGACAAACATGGGCATCCCGCAAAGAGCAACCATGGCTTTGAACATTCAGCAGTTACTAGGGATGAAGTGACTGCAAGGGAATCTGCCTTCTTGCAGATCCTGAAGCTCACAGATCGGTGCTTGCACATTTCTTTGGCAGCTTGCAAATTACTTCATCTGTTTTGAGTTTCAAGTTCCTCTTTTGTAAATAAAGATCTACCTAAAGGATTGTTCTAAACTAAAGGACATTCCAGGTAGAGTTTCTGACACACCAGAGTAGTATTGCTATTGTTATAGAGATTAATGTCTGGTGCACATGACGCTCAATCCCACAGCGACATACAGACTCACCAACTCAGGTACTTTAGAAGGTTTCTCAGTAATAAGAACTGATCTGAATTAAATGAGCCTGCAGAAGCTTCTAGAAACTGGCAAGTTTATCAGCTCCAACAAAAGCATGGACAAACTAGAGTTATCCATCCCTGGAGGGTGCTGCAATAGAACAAGTCCTTGGATGGTAAACGCAACTTCACAAGATCAATCTATTTTTCCAAATATTGAGTTAAGAGTAAAAATATTTTTTGATGATGAAAATTAATCGATTCCCAACTTTCTAAGTGTTCTTTTGAGAAATTTTATTTTCATTATAATTGAGACCAGATGATGAGAGCAGTGGCTATCCTAGATGACCAAGGTCCTAGACTACTACTTTATAGCCTCAGTGCTTGAAATCAAAATTCCATGTTCCCCCTTTCCTGGATTCATATTTCAAAATAAATTATAAAATAAATGCCATATGCTTTTGATCAATCGGTTTACTGCTGGAAAGTCAGGGCTTCTAGAAATATCAAATCATAATTATAAGAAAGGCAAGCCTGGGGCGCCTGAGTGCCTCAGTGGGTTAAGCCTCTGCCTTCAGCTCCGGTCGGTCATGATCTCAGGGTCCTGGGATCGAGCCCTGCATCGGGCTCTCTGCTCAGTAGGAAGCCTGCTTCCCCCTCTCCCTCTGCCTGCCTCTCTGCCTACTTGTGATTTCTCTCTCTGTGTCAAATGAGTAAGTAAAATATTTTTTAAAAAAAGTTTATAAGAAAGATGAGCCTATGGGTGTTTTTTTCCCCTAAGTTCACTAGAAATGATACAAACTATATTTCTCTTTTATTGTGATCTTCTTTTCATATAGAGAAACACAGTGTCATGTCTATTCAAATGCACAGGTATTGTAACTTCCTAAAAAGATTTTTTCAAATGATGAATGTTATTACCATAAAAGGAAACGTAGAACAAAAGTTTAAACATTGGGAAAAGGTACTAGGACTTGTTTTTATTTATAGTGGATTCTAATAGGTCCTGTTACTTTCATGGCGATTGCTCTTTTCAGAAACATTTTGTTATCAGAGAATCCACAATAGTATCTTAACTTGCCTGGAAAAAAGTAATATAAACTGAGACCTCTAGTGGGGCGAAGTGGGAATGTTCCACTTGCTTGCTCCTCACACAGTAAGGGATTTTCCCCTGAAATACGTAAGGGCTTCAACAGCTTTTATTTTTTATTTTTTATTTTTTTTATTTTTTTAAAGATTTTATTTATTTATTTGACAGAGAGAGAGATCACAAGTAGGCAGAGAGGCAGGCAGAGAGAGAGGAGGAAGCAAGCTCCCTGCTGAGCAGAGAGCCCGATGCGGGCCTCGATCCCAGGACCCTGAAATCATGACCTGANCTTCAACAGCTTTTAAAACCTGTCTTCTTACCTCTTGAACAGTTAGTAGTAATGTTTTATCATATCTTTAAATAGTTAAGAGTGAAAATGATTATATATGAAGTTTGAAAAACCAGTTGTGGGGCACCTGGGTGGCTCAGTCGGTTAATTGTCCGACTCGGGATTTCAGCTCAGGCCATGATCTCAGGGTGGTGAGTTGGGGCCCTGCGTCAGGCTCTGCACTCAGCACAGAGTCTACTGGACATTCTTTCTCCCCCTGCCCAAGCTCTCTAAGTAAATAAAATCTTAAAAAACAAACAAACAAAACCACAGTTGTTAGGATTGTACATGTTTCTGGGAATTTAACATACAGTCTGAAAACTAAAACATCATTTCGACGGAAAGCTCTTTCATTCCCGAGTGAAATGACTCACTGTGATTTTGTGCCCTGGGGATGACGGGCACACTGGGAGTCTGGAATCCTGTCGAAGCGATGATGCAGAGACTAAAAATACTTGACATTTCTGTGCTGTTTGACATACTGTGACATGAAAGCAGTGTTGCAGTGCCGAATCACTGATCTAAGCCCAAACCAAATGATAAACACTGCAATGTACCTTCCGAAATATGAGACCAACTTGAGAAGGAGAAATGGCGAGGGGGAGGTTATACGAAATATTAACAGTGCAACTGTGAACAGAACCTAAATGTCTGCACAGATTTAAACAGCTGTACATAAGTTTGCTGAAAAAGCAGTTTAGATCATATGTTTTCCATGTACTTTAATTTATGGTTTTATTTATTTGCAATTGTAAAACAAAAACCAGATTGAGACTGAAAAGAGGATCCCTTAGGTATCATTTATAGATAACTCTGGTTGGAGATTCTCCAAGAGGAATGAGACAATTCATCTTGGTAAACACTGTGTTCAAGCGGAATAGCTCTGAATTCGATAGGAAAAAAAAAGTGCTCAAAAGATAAGGTTTTGACATGACCATTCAAATGCCAGTGATTCAGAATGAAAAATGTTCCTAAAGTCATACATTAACATAATGTCAAAACACTTGCCCATCACACATACACTTACTACAAACCGGAGGTAAGGTTTGGAAATATACAGGATTGATCTTATACAGAGCAGGATCGCGCTATGTTTTGTTTAACTTTTTGGAGGGGGGAGTACTAATTATCTCTCTGAATAGAGAAGGGTAAGGCAGATAAAAGAATGAATTTCTCCATGCTTGAACTGTTCTTTGGGAGGTCAACATCAGATGAAACCACTAAACAACACCCACATGTAGTAATGTAGTATGTCTTGCTACCAGCAGTTAAGTTACAGATAAAATGGGCCATAGAGTGAGCAGAGAATAATACAGACTTGGATGTTTGGGAAAGAAAGACTTTGTGGAGGAAAAGGAATGAGAACTGTTCTATAAACAATGGGTGGGGTTGGAATAGGCCAAGAAAGCCATTCCTAAAGGTATGACAGGAACGGAAGCAAAATCTTAGAGGAAAAAATGAGCTTAAGACAAGAGGTTTTTTTAGGGAAATCATGGAGAAAAAGGTCTATGAAAGAAGGAAAGAAAGAAAGAAAGAAAGAAAGAAAGAAAGAAAGAAAGAAAGAAAGAAAGAAAGAGAGATAGGCCCAGTGAGCCATTTTGGACTTGGGTTAGAACGGAGGTAATAACTAGAAGCCACATGGATTCTGAGAAAACGTGATGGGTGCTATGGGAGGGATACTGGTGATTCCAGGAAGGAAGTCAGCGATAACTCAAGGCTTCAGAGGCTCCATTTCAATATTTTCTAAACAGTGAATTTCCTCTGAGTGTCTTTATAGGTGGTATTGGTAGGATATTAAAAAATATAAATCTTGATCCAAGCTTTAAGGAAAATGAGTAAGTCAATTACCAAGATAAAATTTGTCCTCAAAAATACTTGGAAACACACACAAATAACTTATGAGTAATATGAAACCTGATGAATGGCTAAGATAACTCAGAGGCTAATAAATGATGAACAAATGAAGTTGCAGAATTTAAACTTTCTATACATTCATCTTGTTTTTAAAGGAAGTACATTATTATTATTATGATGGTTCAGTTTATGTGTCAACTTGGGCAGGCTGCAGTCTTCGGATAGTGGACCAAACATGCTTAAATGTTGCATGACACTGTTTTCTAGATGAGATTAACATTTGAATCAATAGACTTTTGAGTAAAGCAGATTATTCTCCACGACATGGTGAGCCTCATCCAATCAGTTGAAGGCCTTAAGAAAAAGCCTGACCTCCCCCAAGGAGGAGGGTAGTCTACCTACAGACTGCCTTTGGATTTAAACTATAATATCAGCTCTTCTTTGGGTCTCTAGCCTGCTGGCCTCCCCTGCAGATTTGGGACTTGCCAGCTTCCACAATCCAGCTTTCACATGAACCAATTCCTTAAAATAAATTTTTATCTCTGTCTCTCTGTATACAAACACACAAAGGTGAAAGCAGCAAACAAATCCCTGCATGTAGAGAACTTCATCAGATGTTCAAATGTGTTTTGTTGAGCTGTTTTGTTTTCTGTTTTGTCTTCTTTTCCCTGGAATGGAAGATTCATTTTAAAGCACGATCAGAAATGAAGTTAATTAGAAATGGAAACCAGTGAGAAAACAGTCTACCCTAATACAGGCAGTGGTGAATTGGCCTAGAGTCATATGATTAATGTTAAGCACTAAGATAACATGAATGAAATGCAGCCATTAGGAAAAATTAAAAATCACACAATTTTTTATATCACCAAATAATATATTTACTAGGATGATGGTCCTCTTTCAAAGTACAATTTTTCCAGTATGGCAGTTCCTCAAAAAATTAAACACAGCATTGTCCTACGATCCAACAATTCTACCTCTGAGTGTATACCCAAAAGAATTGAAAGCAGGGACTCAAATAGATATTTGTATACCAATATTCATAACAGTGTTGTTCACAATAGCCAAAAAGTGGCAACGACCCAAATGTCCATCAGTGAATGAATGAATGAACAAAAGGGGATATATATGTTTGATAGAATATTACTCAAACACAAAACAGGAATGAAATTCTGATATACACTACAATGTGGGTGAATTTAGAAACATTATGCTAAGAGGATCACCTGGCTGGCTCAGTCGGTTAGGCATCTGAGTCTTGATTTTGGCTCAGGTCATGATCTCAGGGTTGTGAGATCCAGCCCCACAATGGGCTCCATGCTGGGTGTGGAGCCTGCTAAGGTTCTCTCTCTCCCTTTTCCTTGGCCCCCCACCCTCCTCCCTTTGCTCCTATACCCCTCCCTCTCTAAAACAAACAAACAATCAAACATCATGCTGAGAGAAATAAACCAGAGACTAAAGGTCAACTGTTGAATGATTCTACTTACATGAGGTGCTCAGAATGGTCAAATTCATAGAAAGAGAACATAGAATGTAGTTAATAAGGGCTGAGGGAAGGAGGGAATGGGGAGCTTCTGTTTAGTGAGTAGAGTTTTTGATTGACATGATGAAGAAGTTCTGGAGATGGATGGTGGTGATGATTGCACAGCAATGTTAATGCCCCTGAATTATATGCTCACATATGGCTAAAGTGGTGAATTTTGTGTTGTATAATTTACCACAATAAAAAAAGTACCTCTTTTCTGGACAGGCAAGTGAGCCTACAAAGGGGGCTGAAAAAAAATTAGTAGCTATCAGACTTTGGCAGAGACATCCTGAGTTTAGGAAGAGAAAGATAATTAGACTGGGACTAACACTGGGCGGAGATAAAGAAATCTGCTGAATGTGAACTTGAGGGTCTCAAGACAATGATAGTGTCTGTATCCTGAGCCAATAAGAACTGAATGGGCCAAAATACACATAGTAGTGAGTAGCATAAGCCCCTCAGAGGATACACCCACACACAAAAACACACACAAGAACTTTCCATCTAAATATTTATTCATGAATAATAGTGGCGATTGCAAACAATTCTAAACTTGTTCTTGAAATAGTCATATAATTAAAGTAAAAAAAAAGAATTTATTGAGCTCCAATTGAACACAGAAAGAACATGGGCTATATGGGTTTCCCATTTTATCTCCGTTTCTCATTTTGTATGGACAAAGTTAATTTAATATACTATGGTCATTTCCTACTTCTTTTCTAGAGGAATTTTAATTCATTAGAAATATTCAAAATGCAAATTTTCAAGACGCCTGATATAGCAAGACATGTTAGTTGTCTATTGCTACAAACAAAACTCTTTAAAAAGTCTAGTGACTTCAAACGACCAACATCTTAATCTCCGCTGTCTGAGGCATCAGCTGGAACAACTCAGCACAGAACCTGAGGAACCACTTCCAAAAGGGTTCATCCATGACTGGGAAGGTGATGCTTGCTGACAGCTGGGAGTTCACCTGGGCCTGTGGTTGATTCCTCTCCACACTCCTCTCCACACTTTCCTTCCATGAGGCCCTAATCCCAAACTTCTTGGGCTTCCTCACAACATGGTCATGGATTCCAAGAGCAATTGTCCCAAGATAACGTCTTTTAGAGGGTAGCCTTGGAAGTTATACCAGCTCTAATGCGAATTGGCTCTAGTCTTAGTTTACCTAGATCAGATTCAAAGAGGGACGAGGGGACTTAACTATACCCCCCTGCTCAGCGGGCGATGAGTGTCAACGACACAGGGTAAGCGTAGCATGTGGGATAGATATCATTGCAGTCATTTGGGGAAAATAACCATCTACCACCCTGGAAATGATAAAAAAGAAATACAGCCAAATACCAATTTTAAAATTTTCATTTAGTTAAATTTAAAATGAATATCAGAAATAAAATAAAATAAAATGAATATCAGACTTAAACACATGGAATCTCCTAAAAGTGATATCATGAAGATGAGTTGACTTTTGGCAACTTATCAATTTACCAATCCCTCCTCTATTCCCTTCTCCCCTTGAGGCCTTGAATCTTCCACAGGTTAATTCTAGAAGCTTCATTATCTCTGTCCATGAAGGTGGCCTTCTGATACTCATGACTGATACCATTATGTTATTCTTCCCTTATCTTTAGCTCCTTGATACTTATTTTGAACCTCATGTTGAACCTCTCAAATAATTTTTATAGTAAATTAAAATCTGATACAGAAAACTGATAAGAGAGCTTGAGATATATATGTTTTTATATATACACATACACACACATATCTATCTTTTGAGAGGTGAATCTTAAAATGAGATAAAATCATGATTCCCATACAAATATAAAAAGGATATGTGTCAAAGGTTTTCTGTAACTCATTAATTAGTGAGTGAACCAATGAGATGGGATGACAGATTCAAAGAACACAAAGGACTGCACATTTATGGTAGAAATGTTGAAGTCAATTGACAGATGCATGCAAAACTGGCAAAACCGCTCAATACCCACAGGGTGATGATCATCAGCTGTGATTTCCAAGGGACACAATGTATAATTTCACAGGCAGGAACTATTTCCATTTCTACTGATTGCTACAAGTTAGCTTCTCTCTCTACGGAGATGTAAAAGAACCTAATCGAACATAAAGGCACCCCCCACCCCCCCAAGGATAACTTAATCTCCAAAGCCTCCTGCATTTCACTGAAAGGATATTCAATCATCTCTTCCACCCACTTCAAAGTTTAACATAATCCTCCCTAAATCTTAAAGTATCATTATTATTGACTTCACTGATCAGGCCTCATTGGTTTTTTAATATTTTAGTGGTAAAAGTAGTAAGACCGTAAGATCCGATAGAAGGAATAGAAGGAGGAGGCAACAAGGTGTACTTTGGTGGATTGTTCATTTCTGGATCCTTTCATCTCAACTTCCTGATTGGTATGCACATCGACTTTCCTGATGTACACATTCTTTTCCACCGAGACCATACTCTAGAAGATGCATGGCCACTACAGACGGGCCAATGGATGCAGTGAGAAGAAGAGAATTCCCAACAGATGAACTTCCAGATGGTTATTAGGCCTTATAGATGACCATGTTTCCACTCATGCCCAGAGGCAAACAGGAGACCATTGTGGAAGTCCCAACTCAGCTGTTCAGGACTGAAGATGACCTCTGTAGAAGCCAAGTCCTACATAAACAGGATTTCTGGGTGGTCATCCTGGCAGCACGAAGTATGATTCATTGAAGTAGGGAGTATTAGAGATGACAGAGGCACAGATGACCCCTACAAGGTTCAAATCAGAGAGAATCCAGGAGCAATAATGAATCCAAAGAGAAATTGAAGCTGAGTATTATTTTGTCCAAATTCAATCTACTCTCTCAGCAGGGAACACAGCCCATCAACAAACATCTCTTCATTTTATTGGGCTTGACACCAAACCAGATTTCCTCATTCAACTCTCTGTTATGCTCAGTCTCCACGCCGGAATTAACATGTAGTGTTTGTCTTATTTATTCCTGACTCTTTCACTGGGAACTAAAATATTTGGATTTCGTTACCCACGACAGTGAGAGTTCTGGTGGTAAAAACATGGTCACAGTCAGTCGCCAAGCTCATCAGATACAATGTTGCATGTCATGCATACACATTTGCTTAATGCGTTTGTGTCTGTGTTTTAAGTTCTCTCCACGTTTCCTTTTTTTTTTTTTTAAATCCTTTTATCCTCGCAATAAGTTCTAAGATAATTAAAGCAGGTACTGTCATCACAGATGATAGAAAAAGAAGCTGAGTTATAGCAACTTTGAATTTATTTTTCATATCATACAGGATCGTGGTGATGAATACTTGGGCAAAAATCATATGCACACGTGACAGGAGCTAGAAGTAAACATTCAGACACCAAACCTTGCTCACCACGTGTATGAATAACAAGTGACAAGCTTAGAGCACCACTGGGGAGAAGAGACTGTGTTAGCCAGATGTTTTCAACACAAATTTCAGGCTCTTAAAATGGTTTATTTAGGTTGGTTTGGGATTTTTGGTCATTAGTTTTGGAGTTTCAAAGGGGCTTTGACTTTGGACATAAAGGTAAGTGGAAATGAAAGGCAGTTTCTACAGCAGAAAAATAACACTCATGAGTTTGCTGACTTCTTACCATATTTTGCCTTTTAAAGAACTTAGAAATGGAAGAGCAGTCTGTGAACATTTGAAGCATGTATTTGAGGAGTGAAAGAAATACTTGTATGCTGAATGTTTATTACAGAAAGTTCCTTATGACCTCCTAAGCAAAGCACAATTATTAGAGCTTATCAACTTACGTGTTGGAGAGACCAAAATGGAGTCTCTCGTGTCAAGCAGGGATTGTGTCAAACAATGACAAAGGTATTGCAGCGAGAAGATATCTCCTGGGCCAAGCTCAGCTAACACCCCATATCTGAGAACAAGCAGAACCAGAGGAGGTCTGAGGAGACCCCAAATCAATTAAATCCCTTTAAAAAGGTGAGGATTTGGACAGCAAACTGTCAGACTCTTCAGATGTGACCCCTCTATGTCTGACACTTCAAAAGGGCAACTGCTACAGAAGGTTCTGCCTGACTGATCTCTGAGCAGAACCAAGATCCTTCCCTGCTTGAACATAAGAAGCAGTAAGTGCCTTCGAGAGCTGACGTGGACTAGACTGAGGCCTTATTTCAACTGCGAACCCAAGGACGGACTTTGTGTTTTGTTTCTTACCCTCCTACACCCTTCGGTTACCTTGTCTGTTGCGTTGTTTGTCTTCCATTCTGCACTGTGTGCTGTGTAAGAAGCAAAGTTTAATCACATGGTGAAGCCTCACTGCGTTTGGAATCCTGAACCTGCTTTCTAACTGTGATTTAACTTTGCTTTAGGATTGAAGAAACCTGACACTGTGGAAAGACACAATTTGTGTGTGTGCCTTCATTGAGTGTTCATGACAGAAACAACAGCCACTGCTCTATCAAATAAATATTTCTCATTGGCCTCTCTCAAATTGTATCACCCTAGGATGCATGGGCAGAAATAAAATCAGGTGTCTTTGTCACTCACTACTTTACATCATGGTGTGAGCGAGTGACTTTCAGTATCTTGGATGACGGAACAGGTCAAAGAAACCCTGCTCCTTCTATGTATATTTTTAACTTTAGTTTAGAAAGTGAAAGTGTTTAAAAGTAAGTTTGTTTTCTGAATGAAAATCCAATTTAACATCTAATACAGGCAAAAAAAATATGAATACAACGTCGGTTTTTGCTTGCATGTTTATTTGGCTTTTGAACTAAGTGGGACTTTCCCATAGGCCCATAGGTATCTAGGCTCAGATCCTAAATGGTTATGGCTAGAACAACACTGTCCTTGTAACAAAGCTAATGACAGATGAATTTCAGGCACTGTTTTCATCACTTAAAAAATGAAAAAGAGGGCGCCTGGGTGGCTCAGTGGGTTAAAGCCTCTGCTTTCGGCTCAGGTCATGATCTCAGCGTCCTGGGATCGAGGCCCGCATCGGGCTCTCTGCTCAGCAGGGAGCCTGCTTCCTCCTCTCTCTCTGCCTGCCTCTCTGCCTACTTGTAATCTCTCTCTCTGTGTCAAATAAAAAAAAAAAAATCTTTAAAAAAATGAAAAAGAACCAAACTATTGTAATTTTCCTCTCAGGTCTAAAATCTGAAGATTAATGAATCTTTCATAAATAGATTTGGACAGGAAAAGCCTGTCAGGACAGCATCATCTAGGTAAGTTCAAGAAAGTTTTATTTCTGATGTAGATGATGTATTTTTCCATTCTACTTTGACTGTCTCAAAATTGAATATTGAAAAAAAAAGTGGAAGAAGCTTCTAGTCAAAAGCAGGAATTGTAACCAAGCTGTTTAGAATTTGACAGTAGTTTTGCAAAGTAAGAATATTCTCTACTACCAAATCAGGAATTGATGATCCCTCCAAATGCATAAAAGCCCTTTGATGATGAAAGCAAACTCCCAGGACAATTTGAGTCCTTTTTTCCAAAGTGAGCCTCCACCCTAAATTTCCAACCATAATACTTAATTTGGCAAGGGGACAGTAGCATAAAAATGCATTTTGTTCATGAATTATTTTTTTTCCTGTTCTCCATGACATTTATGCACGCCAAATATAAATGACCACACATGTATTAAGTAACAAAGGTGTCTTTCCTTTCCAGTAGCACACATTTTATTAATAAGGATTTGACCCAATGGTCAGAATAAAGAAAAGCTTTAAACTGGTTTCTGGAAATAAATAGCATAGCCCATCTGAGGTAAATTATCTATTTCAAAGTTCCAGTTCCTTTTAACATCTCAGAAGGTTACTTGCCAAAAAAATAAAAGTCATTTCTTGGAAGAAATAATTTACCTCAGGTAGAAAAGAAGCAAAGGTAGAGCTCTTGACTTAGCAAGATCTCCAACCAAAGGCTTGGGATCTCAATTATTGAGTGGATCTCAAGAGTCTAATACCGAACTCACACTGTAAGGTCTGAAGCCATTAGGTTTTTATTTAGAATGTTCTATTTGAAGGGTTTTCTGATTTTAAAAGGGCTACTTAAAAGGTGTTGCTACAAAACCCACACCCTCACAAAATTCAGTACTGGTACATTTTGCCAGATCACATACATTTTCTGACCTTTCTAGAGGCAATCACTCATGGGGACAAGATGCTCTGCTTGGCCTGGGGTATTTATTGGTATGGTAAGTTTAAAAATATTATCTCACTCCTTCTTGTTCTAGATATGCATTCTTCGCAAGTAACTTGCTTTGTACCAGGAAACCTGAAAATCTGATTTACCCATGGATGTGGGTGCCTTCTGAATTCCGTGTTCATAACTGCCATTGTTTTACTGGTATGACGTTTGCTCCATGTGCGCATTTTAACTTCATTCTAGATTCTCACACCAGGGTTTAGTGAGCTTTGTGGCATTCATTTCTCAGCATTAATCTTTACCAGCTCTTTTGTAGTTATGTTCTAGGGGGCCTTAGGTAGAGTAGTGCTCTATTCTATTTGCCTTTCTTTCTTTCATTTTTTAAAGATTTTATTTATTTATTTGTTAGAAAGAGAGGGGGAGGGAGAACATGAACAGTGGGGAGGGGCAGAAAAGAGGGAGAAGCAGACTCACCGCTGAGTGGGGAGCCTGATTCTAGAACCCTGGGGTCATGACCTGAGCCAAAGGCAGATGCTCACCTGACTGAGCCACCCAGGCACCCTCTACTTGCCTTTCTTTCTCATCTCTGAAGGCCATGCTTTGCTTCTATAACACTGCCAGCTTCATCCCCACCCCACACAGAATCTCATCTGGAACTTCAAATTCTAGATTGGGGAGAGGAGAAGTAATAAAGACATAGTTTTCTTTGTCACAGATATTCCCTAGGGAGATTTCCTTGGGCTGGCTTGAAGGAGGTTTTCAAAAGTGAAGACGATCTATCTAAGGAACTCATCAAATTTCTTCTCCATGCAGAGAGGCATAAACAGATCAAAAACCGTAAACTGTGATTTCCTGTGTAAGTCAACCCTCCGTGACCTGTCGGGCGCATAATTTCAAGAGTATAAGTTTACTGACTTGACATAAGAGGTCGAAAGCATAAATGTAAATGCACATGGAACCTGGAGTTTGAAGAGGAAAATCATCTGACAACCTAAAATAGGCATGGGTATGGTTGGTGAGAGACAATGAAGTTAAGAGAGGGAAAGATATATTGCACGTAACATTTACTAAATGGTAACATTTTTTTCCATAAATAAAGCCTATTTATTAAAGGTGATAAATCCCAGCTTGGCAATTTAAACTGAACTTATCCCTTGATTTGGATTTATCAGAGGGTACTCAAAATCTATGGGAGGTTGGCATGAACCTTGGGAAAACTTCCTAAGATGAAAAATCACACACAGGGAAAGAAATTAAGGCATATGAAGTTGGACCATGGAAAGCGTCCCAAGAATTGAAAGGAGGATAAATGTGAATATGGCAGGTTCTCTGCTACTTAGATGGTCCCATAGCCAACCTTATGAGATTTTACTTAAGCTCTATGGAGTGAACCAAACTAGAAACAGAAAGAATTTTTCCAGTTAACAGTCCTCAGAAAATAAGAGCACAGAGGAGGATGACATGACACAGGGAACTCACAGATGATGAGAAGGATACTCATCACTTCTGAGGTTTGCATGTCTTCCCCACACAGTGTCTCAAGGAAAACAGTCACTGTTAGCTGGATTATGGGTTTGAATGCTGAGGGACAATTTCCACAGAGAAACTGCACAGGACAACCTTGCCAGCGACTACAGTGATAAGAAACAATAGATTATGGTGGTCTTGATTTAGAAACATCCGCCCCCTCAACAACTGATTACTGTGTGAAGCCAGTGTTAAGACAAGAAAAATGGACATGCGTGGTATATTTCAGAGCTGAGTTTGTGTGTACTCACAAAACATCCTCAGGAGATGTCCAGAAATATTTAGGAGGACTGATGTAGGTTCCTATAGGTCTGGAATAGCATTTGGGGGACAAATCTGAGAACGCTCAGGGAGACATAGGATGACACATATTTTCGCCCAAAAACCTGTGCAGGCTGAGGAAACCCATGTTATACCGATGAAGATCTCTTGGTGCTGGTCACAAGAATATGCAGCCGACATTGTGAACTGGCTTATTCAACTTCTGTTCATTCCTGCCGACCAAAATTTAAAATGAAATTCTCATTCTGGCTTGCAGTTATGGAGTAACAGTGTAAAATGGTTTGGGCCAACGAGACTCACAGAATTCTTCTCAAATGGTAATGGCAAGACCTTGTGAGAAGAAAGCTTTGGCCATTTATACTTGCCCTCTTCTTTCTGTCTGGAATGAGGGTGGTGATGGCTGGAGTTGTGAGAATCATTTTGTGACCATGAGGTCAAATGTAGTACAAGACAACCTAGGGAGACTGGTTCCTCACTGACATTGTTGACATCTGCAAAAGCAATAGACTGTCTGTTCCCAGACTTTCTGGCATATGAGAAAATAAACCATTTATTTAAGCCACTATTTAGTTGCCTGTTCACATGTAGCCTACTGGCTTCTAAATTGTTTTGTTTGGTACACATTCTACTATACTAAATAAGCTGTTCCTTAGCTGATAAAAAATTTAAATTCACTGTTTTTCCAGTTAGTCAGAATAACATAAAAAAGCCCCAACATTTGTTTGATCATCGTTGTTTGATCATTGTTCTATACCCCCAACATTTGTTGGTACAGAACAAAGATCAAATACTCATTAATTACTTGAAACCCTTTGAAGGGAAACTGTTCATTTGAAAGACAGAACACCATATCTTCATTTATTGTCTTTTATTTCTTTTCGTTTTTATAGCAGGGCAATAAAAATGGAGATAAAAATATCTTAGCGTATTAACTGATAATTGGTAAATGTTACCTTTCATCTTTTATCTAAGTTATGAATAAGAGAGTCAAAATTCCAGGGTTTTAGTGATATTAAATTAAAAATACCAAAAAGGAAGTATTTTAATATTCCAGTTTTTAATTCCTATTTTTCAGTAACATTATATTTTCACATTTATTATACCATATTGTTAATCAAAGTGAACACACAAAAATCTGTAGGTATCTGTGTAACAATTCCTGGGAATCAAGCCTCGAGAAAAGTTGTAAGCTAAATTTGGGGGCCTGGTCTGCATTTTGGCAAATAGACCTCAATGAAGCTTGACCTGAAGCTTTTCTAGATTATAGAATTATTTCCAAAAGGGAAGGTTTTTCAGTAAATTTTAGTCCCACCTCATCCCCAAGCCTACTGTGCAGAAATGGGGGCAGAAGTTTTCAGCCGTATGTGTCGTGCAGACAAAATAAAATTTATTGCAGTTTTATTTTTTAATATCAGTAAAACCATCAAACAACCATTCAGAAGAGATAAAAGAGAGGGGTAAAAGAAAAGGAAAAGGCACATCCAAGAATTAGTGAGCCCGACTCTCCAGTGGAAATAGTGTCTGCACCTTGTATGCTCCACACACACTGATTAGGATAATATGATCCAGATGGCCACACCAAGAAGATTCCTTTCATGAGGAAAGTTCTGGGTGGGGTGGATTATTGTGATCAATGGAATAAACTGCAGCTGGATGAACTCTGGGTTACCTTTGAGAATTGCTAAATTAATGATGATTACATAGATTCTGACAAATTCCCCTGGAATTTTTCAAAGATGGCTGGTTAAAAAAAAAAAAGGAAAGAAAGAAAAGAAAAGAAAGGAAAAAGAAAATGTATTTAGGGGCTAGGTTCTTTTCATGGCAAGGAAAGGCAGTCTCCTAGAGACTGGTGAGCCTCCAGAAGGATTTGAGATTATAGGATTTGTGAGCACAGTTGAGTTTAGTGGGCAAGCCCCCCACCAAAGTGTAGTGGGCAAGCACCAATGCTGACTGGTCGGGGCCCTCCCTGTACCAACTGATAAATATTTTGAATATCATCCCTGCTTTTCGGCAGGGGTTATTGGATTCAATTTCCAGGGAAAACCAAAGGTGGGTCAAGTCGATGGACCTAAAACATCTAAGTTGGGGTGGGAATAGAAATTAGTTTCGTCCATCAAATGCTCATGGAGTGCTCACCATATATACAGCTTTGTATAAAATGCTAGATGTTCAGTTAATAATTCTTCATTTTGTGTCACACAACAACTTAGGCTCCCTAGTGCTGGAATCACTTAGATGCACCCCAAAATTATCTCTCTGATTCTGAATCAGTTCATTCATTTGGTTTTTATGTGTTGAGCCCTTCCTACTTGTTTGATATTCAACCAGGGACTAAAGTTAAATGAATTAGGTGGGCCATGACTGGATATGTTAATTCTTTTAAACCACTGTATTTCAGAATACTTAGCAGTAATTTGCTTAACTAAGTAGACATCTTAACTGTGTGACCCAGGAGCTCGGCTTCCTACCATAAAGGAAGGAAGGAAGGAAGGAAGGAAGGAAGGAAGGAAGGAAGGAAGGAAGGAAAGAAGGAAGGCAGGCAAAAAATTGGAGGCACAATTTCCCACCTTAAGGTCTATGAAGAGACTGTTGGGCAGTATCCAATGTCCACAAGTTTACTCTTGATTTGGTCATTTTGGAGAAAAATTTCAATAGAGGCCATCTTTGTAGAAAAAGAAAAGAATGGATTCTAAAATTGGGAAGAAAAAAATCTCAGAAATTATGTTTACAGATAAAAAGAATATTTGACCAGAACATACCCTTCCAAAACTTATTATTCTCCTCTGTCTTTACAGTTTTTTCCTTATGAGATATTCTTTGCTATGTTGGGGGAAGATTTTTGTGGGAAAGCATGAAACACTAAGACAAGGCAGGGTGGGAAAAGAAATGAGAGACCATGCCTTATTACAGAAGCAACTTCTCGAATACATTTACAGACAAATAAGGGCAGGTACAATACTTTCTACTGCTACTAGGCCCAACTGTGCCCTATTAAATTAAGAAGTGTTAATCGGCTCCAGAAGAAAACCAAAAGTTTTCCCCAATTCACAAAGCCACAAGGGAGCAGGTTATGCTAAAACTGGATGGAAGAAGAGAGGGAGAAGGGGAGAAGACAAGAATAAAGGAAGGAGTAGAGGTGGGTGGAGCTGAGGGACAGTGTTCTTAATTGTATTATCGTTAATGTAATTATTGAGTTTTACAAATATTTAAATACATTGCTTGAATTCCAGAATTAAAGTTGTGCTATGCCGAATAGAGAACTGTATGAAATATTTTCCAAATGAGCACATATTTGTTTCATTCAACATGAATAACAATGTTTTTTTTTTTAAAGATTTTATTTATTTATTTGACACAGAGAGAGAGATTACAAGCAGGCAGAGAGGCAGGCAGAGAGACAGAGACAGGAGGAAGCAGGCTCCCTGCTGAGCAGAGAGCCCGATGCGGGCCTCGATCCCAGGACACTGAGATCATGACCTGAGCTGAAAGCAGAGGCTTTAACCCACTGAGCCACCCAGTCGCCCATGAATAACAATGTTAATACTAAATTGAAAACCACATGACTACACTTATCGTGGTGAGCTGAGTAATGTGGAGAATGTTGAATCAGTATCTGAAACTAATACAACATTGTATGTTCATTCAATAAATAAATAAAAAATTAATAAAAATAACAAAAAATAATAACACACACAAGCATAGTATCAAAACTCCAATTCCATTGCCAATTGTATGTTACATAATACATCATTTCTACAAGGAAATGATAACCCTTCAAGAAGAATTTTCAAGCTTAATAGCTGCATACCCACAAATCTCCAGTCTAGTTTCCCACAAAAACATGCCTTCAATCCATAAGGAGCTGGGATTGGGTCTTCATGGCACCCAAGACCTGGCTGATTGGTAATTGATTCAATTTTTCAGTGTTCATTCTAATGGTTAGCATGGTAACTATAGCCTAATTTGGAAAACAAAAATTAAATGTACCAGAGAGATTAAAGTCTATGGCATTCACCAAAGGTAAATCGTATGTGTCCACCACACGGTTCTGACTCAATCCGGCATGCATCCAGTGTTAACAGATGAATTCTAATGGGAGACATTGGTACTTCAGGAAATTCAGTTGATGAGTAAATATCAATGAACAAATAAAATGAAATAGCAACACTTGTGATAATGACTATCTGCAAGAAGTGATTATTAAAAACAGGTTTGAGATCCTGGTGAAGTCATCATAAAATCAAAGTTCCTATGATTCCATAATACTAACTGTCTGGGTATGGAAAGGACAAAAAACAGAAACAAAAACATAAGCAAACCAAAACAAACACAGGCTGTCTTTAACGTATTCATCCAGCCGCTTAGAAACGTAAATGTGGTGAAGATATCTAACAATGTCATTTGAAATATAATCCTTTTTTTCATCCACTTAAATAAGCCCAGGTCCCCACTTAATGTCTATGAATTTGCATCCAACTCTTAAAAGCATCCGACTCTGAAGCATCTTTTCTGCTCATTTGCTACTGGGAACAGTGGACACAAATAAGAAAAACCATGTAACTTTTTTTTTTTATTTCTAGCCTAAGAATACATTATTCATTCGCTTGATTTAAGCAAGTCTTTGACTTCTTAGATTAAGCTAACCAGCATGAAATCTACAGCATATACCCAGCAAATGAAGACAGATGTGAGTGAAGGGAAAGCCCCTTCATGGTTCTCATAAAACATCTCAAGTTGCAGACCGATGACATTTTCTCCTTAAAAGGTATCAAAAGTTACAATTACAAAAGTTTGCATGGTGGAAATCGCATAATTCTCCCCACCAGCGCCTGTAAAAATTCTCATCATTTTCTCTCTTTTGAGAGTCGCTGGTTTGCCAACGCGTTTGGTTTCACTTGAGATCTTTTTTTACGTTTACTATTTCACATCAAGAATGGAACATGTAGGGAAAAAAGTATTTTAAAATTTAAGACTAACATTTTCTTTTGAAAAGTTTTGTCTCTAGGATGGAACATGTGAATGGTAATGAATCACCGGAGCTTTCCATGATGTCCTGAGGCTGTGGTGCACAGGACACTAAATTAATCATTGTAACTGCTTTTAATTTGAGATAATTGCATCCTTGCTTCCCAGTAGTTTTCTCCTGAAGTCTCTCTCTGGCTCGTAGCAGATGCTGTGATGTTTGAAACTTGCTCAAATGCATTTCTTCTCCAGGGCTCTGTCATGAGAAGGCCACTAATGAGAAAACAGAATTTGAACAGAGCGTGGGACCCTGACCTGGTTGTGTACTTATCTGACTATTTGTGCGATCCATTTTCTATGGATTATAAAGCTAGATGATGTTGCGTAAACTCCCAAATTAGCATTTTCTCTTTCTCAGTCTTCTGGAAACTCTCCAGATGGATTAAAATGAAAGTAACATCATGCACGACCATGTGATCCCAGAGACAGATGAAGATAGGAAGGAGAGACTATATAGTGGGTCCCAGGTCCACGATAAAATGAATTCAACCAATATGTACTCTCATGTCCTTATTTAAAAATGCAGGTCCGGGCACCTGGATGGCTCAAACGGTTAAGCCTCCGAGTCTTGATTTCAGCTCAGGTCATGATCTCAGGGTCGTGAGGTCAAGCCATGCAGGGCTTAGAGCATGCTTAAGATTCTCTCTCTTCCTCTCCCTCTGCCCCTCCCACCCCCCCCTTAAAAAATGCAGGATATAACCCATCTTTTTATTTTTGTCACACCATAAAGTCATGGCTATTCTACAAATTGATTGTGTTCATCCTCTTCAACTAGGTCACTTAGAAACCAAGCTCTAGCTTGACAGTAGTCATCTCATTTTCTATCTCCCTCATTCTGTCTGCTCCTGATATCAGCCCAGTGAAGTTTAAGTCATAAAATGAATGAATAAAGAACATGGCATCTGCTCATGGTATGTTCAGGAAATGCAAGTAGATGGGTTTGGGTTTAAGGCGAGGAAGTGATGAAATATGGAGTAAAACCCAAAACTTGTGAAGGGGAGACAAGGGAACTCTTAAGTGAAGCAGCAAAAACTATATTCAAAATCCATAAAAGGGCTCAGCTCACAAGCCCTGTGCTGTGTGTACGCACCTACACATCTCCATGCAATACATCACACACCGCCACCTCTTTCTAGACTTCCATGGGGTGAGTGCTTCAAGAGCCAGACGGGCTCTTAAAGAGCAGTGAGGTCTGGACACCCAGGTGGCTCAGTCAGTTAAACGTCAGACTCTTGGTTTCAGCTCAACTCATGATCTCATGGGTCGTGGGATCAAGGCCCTCAGCAAGCTCCAGGCTCAATGGGGAATCTGCGAGAGATTCTGTCCCTCTGCCCCTCCCCCCACATGCATGCTTGCTCGCTCTCTCTCTCTCTCTCTCAAATAAATAAATCTTAAAAAAAAAAAAAAGAAATGCAGTCAGGTCTGCTGCCCTTTCTGCTCTCAAGTCTGATGGGGGGAGGGCTGCCCAGAATGGGGAATAGCACTTTCCATATAGGACAACTGAAATATCCAGACAGGGGACTGCCTGTTCTATTCGCATGCTTTTCTCAGGAACAGAGGGTGGGAGGGAGGCACAAGCAATTCAGGCAGTGGGTCTGGAGAGTCTGGATTGGAGGCATTCCTAAATGTGAGCCCAGAATAAACCACCCACATCTGGCCTTGACCTACGGGAATCAAGTGTATTTTAAGGAAGAAGTCATGCTTGTCTCTATCTGCAGCTTTGAAAAGGGGGCACTTGAAGGCAGTGATTTTTTACTCAATCTATGCAGAAGGATATAATTTCATCTATTTCTCTCTCCAGTTGTTTTTTTAATGTGGGACACATAGAGGCTTGCTTTGAATATAATCCTCATTCCATCTCTTTGCTGATAACTTCTTTTCACGCATGATTTATAATATGTAACGGGATGTGGATAATGACAGTGTGGGACTTTCATGCAGGCAATTTTCCAGGGTCAGAAAAGCAAAGGAGCTTCCAGAGCTTATTTTCAAGTTCTGCCTTGTCTAGCTCTGAGTCTTCCTTTGTCACGTGATACGTGGTTAGGCAGAGGTGGTGCTTGTTCACGGCCTAATCATGAAGCGGACAGAAGGGAATTCACCAGACAATGAGCAAGTGTGATGCTGGGACAGTAACCCAAGAAGTGTTAACAAACACCATTCACACAGTCCCGTGGAGAAGCTGCCTGTGCTAAATGTGGAAACCAAGCAGGAAGATCGCTGACACCTTGAATTGACACCCTGGAGGCGTCAAGCTTCACCCTTGGTGAAGTGTCGACTCCTTTCTGAACGGTTTAAAGGCAATGAACCCTCTCCCCTGCCCTGCTTCCAAGCACACAGACACACAGATGTGTCCAAGTTAGCATGCACTTGCCAGGAAGTCCCAGACTCCTGGAGCCACTGAACATGCCCTAGGTTAAGAACTCTTGTCCCAAGAAGCCTTTACAAAGCCTCTTCGGAGATGTTTATAAAGGCTGGCTTGTTTGAAAGAGGATGATGTCATAGCTCATAGCTTTGAAAGCTTGTCACAAATCAAGATTTCCTTTTGTGGAGTGGCCTTTTCATGCTAAGTACTTGATAAATATTTGCTGAGTGATAGAAAAAACAAGTAAGTGAACGTGCAGCCTGGAACTTGTAATTGTATGTATCTATCCACTCTATAGCAGAGGCCAGTTTAAAATACTTTGCTGTACCTTGTTGACTGTGATGGTGGCACCGCTCTGGGGGGCTGCCAACTCCATGAGGGCGCAGACGTGCTCCGCATAGGGCTTGGCCTATTATTGCATAGCGTTTAATGCAGCGATGAATAGAGAGAAACATGGGAGACCGTCAAAGTGCTGAGAACACATTTTCCATTCAGATTTATAATCAGTCATACCTCCCACCATGGTAAGCACAATAATGCCCTGCCTTCCTAAGCTGTCGTGTCTTAAATCTGGAAGCTGTGAATATGTCACCTTACAAGGGAAAAAAGAAAAGGCTTCGAAGGTGTGATTAAAGTTATGGGCCTTGAGATTATTCTGGATTTTCTGGTGGACCAAGTGAAATCACAGGAGTCCTTAAAAAGCTGAGAACCTCTACCAGCGGTGGGCAGACGAAGGTGGAAAAGGAACCAGAGAGACACATGTTGCTGGCTTGGAAGTTGGAGGAAAGGACCCATGAACGACAGAAGGCGGGTGGTCTCCAGAGCTGAAAAAGGCAAGGAACTGGATTTTTTTCCTCAAGCTTTCAGGAGGAAAAGCAACCCCGCTAACACCTAAGACTTTAGTCCATTGAGATCCATGTCAGCGTTTCGAGCGACAAAAGGTGTTGGATAACAACATGTGTGTTGTCTTAAGCTCCTAAGCGTATAGTGACTTGTTACAGCAGCACAGTATGAAACCAATACACTCCCCAGTGAGAGTGGGTGATATTTCTTGAGCACTGGCACTGCTCTAACCATTCTACATGAATTGAATCAATTCTTATAAATTCTTTTGGGCACGTACTACAACCCACAATACATCACAGAAAAGCAAGAGGAAGCAGCTTTGAATGACCCTGTCTGACTCTGGGGAATACACACTTCCCCAGGGAAGGCTTTAGGGGAGACGGGGATGCTTAGGCTGGAGAACTAGATGGGAGTTTTTGAAACTTTACTGTGAAGGATGTCTGTGGGTGAGCACATGTGATGGGGTGAACTGTGTGTTTTCCTGGGTAGCTGTCTTAGCATCTGTGAGTAAGTCTGTATCAGCTGAGCTTGGTGCTAACTCAGCATGAAAAAGAATAAGTGCCAATTTATAAAGTGTAAGAAAATGGCTTGTGCATCCCCAGGTCGCTATTTATTGGAAGAGGATAACCGCTTCAGGCAATGGAGATTGCACATCTTGGTAGCAACTGACCTGCCAAAAAAAAAAAAAAAAAAAAAAATTAAAAAAAAAAGCATTAAAAAAAAAGTCATCAGGCTTTTCAGGGTTTAAAACTGTCCTTCCCCCTGCTTTTTACATGTTTAAAGGATCTCTAAGGTAGGATTTCAAACATCAGTTTATAGTTGGAGTAGGAAGAGGCCAGAGAAGTCACACTGTGTTTATAGACTCATCTTGCAACTCTGGACAAAGTCGGAGTGGAATGCACCGTCAGTATTTGCTGTGCTTCTTTCCTGGAAAAGGACCTCTGCCTCCAACCACTGGAGTCCTTTCTTGAACTGCTGTGTAATGTCAGATTTCCAGTCCTGGCCAAAGGAAGGAAAGCCCCACACCATCAGCCCTAAATCAGTATATCAGTGAGTGCTCAGCAGGGTACATTTGTGACTTAATTTTTTTTATTATTTTCTGAAAATCTGGTATCGTTCTAAGAAAAGATTTAGGGAAAAGAAAGGACATCTTTTGATTAGCTTTCTAAAAGGAAAGCTGTCATTATTAAATGTTATCCCATGAAAGCCCTGAATAAATGTCAATAGAAGAAAGCATTTGCAATCATGATTTGATTTCTTATTTGTGCAAATTCCAAGATCTATTTCTGGCATAGTTTCCTAGAGATACTCTTAAACAAATGGAAATATATGCTGTATTTATTATTACAGAAAAATTTCAAAATATTCTATAATCATTGACATATACTCTCAGAGAGAGAGAGAGAGACAATATGTTGTAGATGATTTTATTAAAAACACAACGTCCATTAGGATATAGTTTGTATATGATTTATTTGCGTGAATAAAAGACATGTATCTTCGTTCAGAAATCTTCAGTCAGAAACTCCCTGTGTTTTGCAGATTTAGGAACTGGTTTGATAAGCTTTTCCTTGAAAAGTTAGATGCCAGTTTCTGACTATTGCCCATCATTTCCTATTAGTTTCTTTTTGTCCTAAGTGTAGGTTGTTTTCTTCCTAATGTTTCCCAAAGAAGATAAAACTGACAGTCTTTAGGGACTGGTAATCTGAGCCAAATTAGGGCTCAATCCAATAGTTTTTCTACGCTTTCAAAACAACCAGAGTCATCACAGGCCCCTCTCCTACGTAAAGAAGGCCTGCTGGACAAGGTTTACAGCATCACAAAGAATGAATCACTGTTTTATTATTTATGTTCTCTTTCTAGCTATCTCTAGAGAAAGAATTCTTTTGGCAGCCTTCCCACTACTTTTTCATAACCCCTCTCCACCAGCCTCCTCCAACCACGCACACTCATGCACAGGCAAGGACATTATGCTAAGTGCAATGTCAAAGACAAATACTGCATGATATCACTCACATGTGGAGTCTAAGAAAACTGGACTTGTAAAAACAGAGAGTAGAATAGTGACTACCAGGAGTGGGGGATGGGGAAACAGGAGAGATACTCAAGGGTCCAAACTTACAACTAGTAACAAGCTAGTCCTGGAGATGGAAGACACAGCAGATTGATTATAGATGATAATACTGTGTTATAAACATCAAATGTTCTGAGAGACTGGCTCTTAATTACTCCCACCACAAAAAAGAATAAATATGGAACACGGTAGAGGTATTAGTTAAGGCTAGAATGGCAATCATATTGCGGTCTATAAATAAATCAATATTTTATACATTGGTATATAAATATATCAAATACCCCTTAAACTTACACAATGCTACATGTCAAATGAATTTCACAAAACAAACAAACAACAACAATAAAAACTTAGGTGCTTCTTTTTGTCCATGCCAAGCCTTTTTCCCTTCAAATACTGTGGCTGTGGCTTGGTCATTACCCAGTCTCGATCGTTGTTATGGCTGTTCCTTCATAAAGAGGTGGCTTTCTGTCTGTAATTACTTTTTTTTTTTAAGATTTTATTTATTTATTTGAGAGAGAGCAAGGGGCGCCTGGGTGGTTCAGTCCTTATGCATCTGCCTTCGGCTGAGGTGGTGATCCCAGGGTCCTGGGATCCAGCCCCACACGTTGGGCTCCCTGCTCTGCGGGAAGCCTGCTTCTCCCTCTCCCACTCCTCCTGTTTATGTTCCCTCTATTGCTGTCTCTCTCTCTGTCAAATAAATACATAAAGTCTTTAGAAAGAGAGAGAGAGAACGAGCAAGGGGAAGGGCAGTAGGAGAGGGAGAGGGAGAGAGAGAGAGAGAAGCAGGCTTCCCACTGAGCAGCAAGCCCAACACAAGGTTGGGTCCAAGAACCCTGAGACCATGACCTGAGCAGAAGACAGACACTCAACCTACTGAACCACCCAGGCACCCCCGTCTGGAATTACTTTTTAGCCCCTTTTTAAGTGCTTAAAAAATGTTATCAACAGCTTTAAAAATAACCCTTTTTCTGATGAGAAATTTTTCATCTCTCCAAAGTTCTGAGGTCCACTGTGGTGGTTGAGAAGTTGGATAGAAATCTTGGAAGAGATCCTCTCCTAAGCAATCATGAAACGCTAATGGAGAAACATATCTCCCCAGAGGACAGTTTTTTTCAGGAGAAAGCCAGCCACCTGAACTGAAATTTGGAAGGTGCCTCATGGAATTTTGAGGGAGAAAGATCACAATGTAGTTTCACACAGCTTTCTGAGGTGACTCTACACCACAGAAAAACAGATGCACCGCCAAATTATAATCTTTCAAATATATGACCCTTAATTAAGCATTCCTGGAGACGTGATTCGAAAGACAAGCCAATGATCATTTCACAGTCCCTGTTTTTCTTGTCCATCAGGAACATTTGATACATTTGATCACTCTTCTCTCCTTGAAAGTACGTCTTCACTTGGCTTCCAGGAAACCACACTCCTGAATCATCTCCTACCTAATGGCTGCCCTTTCTTGGTCTTCTATGCCTAATCTATAAAATTGTGGCTTTCCCTATTTTGTGTCTTCACTAACTCTCTTGCTGGTTTTATTCTGTCTTCAAATATCAACATTGTGTTGAGAACTCTCAAATTTATGTCTGCAGGTTAGAGCTGTCCTCTGAACTCCAGACTCCTAAATCTAATTACCATTTAGATATTTTCATTTGAATGTCTAAAATCATTTCAAACGTAGTATGTACAAAACTGACCTCCTTATCTCCTTTCCCTTGTCACTACCATCCTTACTTTATTAAAAAAAAAAAAGACAAAGACAGGGCACCTGGGTGGCTCAGTTGGTTGAACATCTGACTTGATTTGGGCTCAGGTCGTGATCTCAGGGTCGTGGGATGGAGCCTTGTCAAGTTCTGTGCTCAGTGCTGAGTCTGCTTATCCCTCTCCCTCCACCTGCTTGTGCTCACACAATCTTTCTCAATTTCTCCCTCCCTCTCTAAAATAAATAAAGTATTTAAAAAAATAAAAAGACAAAGGCTGCTTGCTGTATATTCTCCCCCACCTCAGAAAATGGCAGTTCCACCTTCCACGTCTTCAGTCTAAAATCAGTGGAGTCAACTTGCACTTCTTTTTCATGCACTCCACACGTGATTGATCATCAGCAAATTCTATGGTCTCTGCCATCAGATGTTTCCATCCCAACATGGTTTCAACTTCTACGGACACCATTCTAGTCCACGCCACCATTCTCTCTCACCTGGATTATGACAATAGCCTCCAACTTCATCTCCCAGCCTCTATCTGTTCTCCCCGACCCTGCTCAATTCTCCGTTTTGAAATCAGAATGATCCTGTGAAAGTGTAAGTAGAGTCCTGTCACTCCTTTGCTCAAAATCCTCCTTTCTAATTCATTCGAAGTAAAAACCAAAGTTCTTACCACATCTAACAAGGCTTCACCTGATTTGACCAGCCGTCTCAATACTCTTCTGACCTCACCTTCTATATTTTCCCTCCTTATTCACTCACCTACCTCTATAGTTGCTATCGGAAGCATTTAACAAGCCAAGCATGTTCTTCCCTCGGGGTTTTTGCCCCTGCTTCTCCCTCTGTCTCCCCCAGAGGTCTGCATCATCAACTCCTCACCTTCTTAGTTCTTTGCTCATATGCCATCTTCTGAGTTATCTTAATTTCCATTATGAAATCCCTCTTCCACACACCCCCCTTCGTGCTTTTGTATTTTCTTCAGCAATCATTGTCATTAGCATATTATATGCTCAGGCTACCTTAAAAGGTGAGCTTCATTAGAGAATACATTTTAGCCTCTTTTATTCCTTGCCATAGTCTCAAGTTTGCCTTGGTCCCATTGCCTGGTTCATGGTTAGAACTCAAAAATATTTATTGAACATTGGGAAAAATAAATGAATCAGGAAATGAGATTAGCACACACATACCCCTTCTGGATAGAATGTATGATTTTCCCCCTTACATTTTGCTTCTCAACCTGGTGAACAGGCTAGAGAGGACAACGCTTAATTACAAAAATATCCTTGTTTAAAGGCTAGATGGTATCCAGACATAGATAAAGATACCCCTTACCCATTAAAAATCTTAAAAATCTACTAAAAAAAAACTTTAAAAAACATTTAAAAGATTTTAAAAATTGCATTAAAACATTATTTCTCTTGGTTCCTGAATTTTTTGATGCCCCCTTAAATTTTGATCTCAAGCTGAATGGAGCACTGGTTAGAAATTTTCACTTTGGATGGCAGAGGAGGAAATAACAACTCTATGCTCAAAGCCTGCCTGGAAATAATCATAGATCCAACTAACAGTGACATTTTGCTGTAAGGAATTTAATTTGTCAAGTAGACTTTATATGTTTTAATATCGTATCGTCATATCTCCTTTAATGCATTCATTTGTTTTATATATGAGGCTTCCGAGCTTTTTGTTCTGCCAGACAACCCGAAACCAGGCAGACGTTTCCTTGCTTTATTTTCTCCCTCCTCCTTTCCTGTGGTCCAACGCGAGGTACTCCACTTAAACAATTCCCAAGCCAAGTCCTGTTTTCAGTGATTGCCGGGCCAAACTCTCCCCCAGGCACTGGTGCTCAGTTCCAGTTGCATCAACGTTGATTTCCACGGCAATTGTGCGTAAGAAAACGAAGGCAGGAACTGACCCCAAGTTGTGTGCAACAGTAACTGACGGCCAGCATTTGGCCCCAGCTGAGTACATCTACTTTTAGCAGAGTAATTTGTTGATAATATCCTTCGTCAACTTCACCGCTAACGCCTAGGCAAATCAGGTTGGGAACTCTTATGTAAATCATGGACTAATTACAAACGTGAACCAAAATATAAACAAGCGTAACTGTTCAGACTATGACCATTGTCAATCAACATTAGGGAACACGCAAAAAATAAAAAAAAATAAAAAATAAAAAAAAAACAAAAACAAAAAACAAGTGAAGAAACTACAAAGATAAGTTTGTATAACATAGAAAAGGATTTTCAAGGAAAATAAAAATAAAAGCAGAAAAAGATGATGGTTCAACACTAGATAGATTTAGACAGCCTGTGTATTATCAAGTTTGCTAACAATGTAATACATTACTCAAAGTAGTGTTAAAAACTTACATTAGTGTTAATAACTTAAATTAGTGTTACTATGACACCAGTACATTTCAAGGCCAGGGAAGAACATTTATTTTTCTCATGTTACTTAATCCTAAGGAAATGATCTAAGGGGCCCACCCTTTAAAAATAAAAGATACAAAGATTACATTTCTAGAATATTGCCTGTCAGGGAATACTTTTATGTAAAATTACCTGTCAAATAGTATAGTTCATGAGAAAGTAGAGACAAATCAAAACAAAGACATGAGAGTCTGCCACAGAGAAGACTAAAATCTAAAACCATTAACGTCACGAGAGCCATCCTTATCTGTAAAGGACACATCTCATTAACTTTATGTTTTGTTCAGTAATAACAATGCACATCCTTAGAAATTTATTGTTCTATTGGTTGTAGCAAAGCCAATAGAATACTCTATTATATTCTTTAAGATTACCGTGTTATTTTTAGACTAAACTAAACAAGTCTTCACATCTCAAAAAGAAATCATTTTCACAAAACAATGGATGAGACATTCAGTTGTCATGCTACATCAATAAAGATAAGAATAATATAGAAGATGTTTTACATTGTTTAAGCCAATTGCTGGATGTTTTTAAAAAGAGAAATATTAAAAACCATGTAGATTATATTAAGATTATAGTACAAGCTCTTAAATTATAAAATATTTGACTTAGGTGTGTGATGTACCTCAAATACTGAATTAGGAAATTCATCCTTAAAAACAAATATATATTTTGTTTTCTCCTAATTGTTTTCCCCTTCTTTACCTTTAGTTTAATTTTTCTTTTCAATATGTGAGGTATAATTTAGACATACAATGTGTCTGAGGAAATCATAAGTCTTTAGTTTTAATTTATCAGAACTTCTATAAACATCAGTAAAGGGAAATTTTATAGAGAATAGAATATATATGAGGGACTATCTTGGATAAAAATTACTAGGGTTCTTCTGGGCTGGCTAAGAGAGCAAAATATGGACTAAATAAAGAAATTTGGTGCTCAGTCCACTGAAAAAGCATTACTGACCAGAGAACTGTTTTGTGAAGTAATGAGGTTCTGGAAATATTCCAGAAGAGGCCATGTGATCATTGGTCAAAATATGCAAGGGCAATTTCTACAGTAATTTAACTTTTAAATGTTTCTTCAAATACTAGAATTCTTTGTTGTATAGCCTGCGCATTCACGATATAAAATATTCTATTATATTGAGAACATCAATGTACATTTTAGCAACTGACTGTTTGGTGTGTTCAGAGAGGTAAGTTGCTACTCAAACCTTGATTATAATTATTTGATTCTGAATCTGATATCTTTAAAACCAGCATCGATGAATCATGCATCTAAGGGGGAAACTGGGTGAAATTATATTTGAAAAAAAAGAAAAATCTGCAGCAATGTCAAATAGAACTAGGGAGGAAGATACTTTCAAGTTTTAAGTCAAGATCACATAATATGTAAGCAAATAAAAGAAACTGAGGTGTGAAATGGGTAGAGTCTAATTTCTTTAGAAATTTCATTTTATGTTCCTACAAAATAAATTTAGATAAATTGAACTCCATCCAATTTTAAGCTTCTATGGATTGAAAATAAATTCTAAATGTAAGTATATATTGTTTTGTACATGCTGTGGAATTCTTTAGCTATGTTTTCCTAAGAAAATGTTCACAGAGTCACAAAAATTGAGAGTTACTCAGTGGCTGTAATTGCACACATAAATGATCTAAGTGGATAAATTTTCCCCTTTTCATATGTATAACTTCTTTAAATGTAAGCTCACTGTTAGCACTCTACCATCTAATAAGTCTTGGGTATGGTCTATACTGGAAAAGTGGAATGGTCTGATTCCAGTTGGAATAGCTGCTCATTTTGCAATTAGGAGGTGGAAATCTCAAAGGCTGAAGAAACTTTCTAAACACAGTTTAAAACATGTGGTTCTTTAGGATTACATATCGAATGTTCTAGAAGATGAAGAAAAAAATCTCTGTGTAGACAAAAGACAAAATTCTTAGGAAAGAAATCTGAATAGATACTTTGAGGCTTAGAGCAGCATGCCAACAAAGAATACAACCCATAGTTCTCCAAGGAGGCTTTCTAAACACCTTACTAACATCACAAAGAGTTGAGGTCTGACAGAATTATTCTTTAAAAGTTCGCCCTAAATGTGTCTCTAAATGGCTATAATTGATGAGAAGTTACCAAGCATGCAAGGTAGCTGAGATGTATGTGCTCTGCATAGGACTTTACTAATATAGTTATGTCTAGAAGATTTAACTTATTTATATTTGCATTTTGGTTACTGAATTTGTTACCTGAATGTTGGCAACAATTAACTGTTTTTCAGAATCTGTCTCAAGCAAAACTCTAAGTTCTAAGTTCTGAAGGTTGGATATGGGCAGAAGTAGGGAAGAAGTCATGGAAAGAATAGGATTAAAAATAGGATTAAAAATCGTCTCATAAATGCAAAGGGAAATGCTATAGGGAAAAGAGACAAGGCCAGGACTCTCTCTTCTGATCCGTATCCCTCACAGTTCCAATGTGGAAAAGCGCATCTCATAATATTTTTTTAGCAGTAGGTCCAGGGAGAGAAGGACTTTGGAAAGAGAGAGAACTGAGAAGACACAAACCATCTTGAGAAGTGAAGGGAGAAAAATAGAAGAGAATGATAAAAAGTGTAGCTAAAAGATGGATGGGTTTAGGAAGTCCTAATTTTAGTCTGGAGTTCCCTTTCTGGATTCTCATTGGTGACATAGAGAAGCTTGGGCAAGATTTGAAAAGGTTTTGTATGCGGTAGGTCATGTCTCAAGGGGTTATTCATGCTGCTCTAATGAAGTTCATATGACATGGATTGTCTGGATTTCCACTGCAGGGACACCAATTTTGGCTTGGCGAGAACGTCCAGTTCTTCCTGGTTTCTTCCTCTCTTCATAACTGCAGGATCTGTCCAGAATTTTAAGTGGCTCTGTGCGTGATGTGAAGTCCATCTGGCCTCTGCTAGGAAAAGGTGATCCCAAAGATCTGTTCTCAATCCCATCAGTTGTGATTTTATTTCAGAGGCAGGATAGTGTAATGGATGGGAGGAAAATAATGCCGATGTTCAAGTTCAATGCATTACATTGATTCTGTGTTAACATGGACAGGCTACCCAACCTCCATTCTCAGCTTCCTAATCTGTACAAGGGACAAAATAAGAGTATGCCAAGGATTTATTGGATGTATACATGCAATGTGCTTAATACAGGGTTTGGATTATAACATGTTTCACCTAAGTGTTAGTTAATGATCTTACTATCCTAAGGTAGAACAAAGACTTATTTCTCTCTGGAACTATGCACACTCCTGGCTCCATGAGCCCTGTGAGTGTTCCCTCACGTGCCCTGTAAACTAGAGTCTTTCCTAAACAATGGCTCTGAGTCCTGTATGTTCTATAGGGTAGGAAATTGATGGACTCTGAAATTAAAGTGCTTTCTTGGGGTGCCTGGGTGGCTCAGATGGTTAAGTGTCTGCCTTCGGCTCAGGTCATGATCCCAGGGTCCTGGAATCAGGCCGCGCACTGGGCTCCCCATTCTGGGGAAAGCCTGCTTCTCCCTCTCCCACTCCCCCTGCTGGTGTTCCCTCTCTCGCTGGGTCTCTCTCTGTCAAATAAATAAATAAGATCTTTTTTTAAAAAAAAAAGTGCTTTCTTGAGGGCTACTGCTTCTGTTTCTTCTAGGAAACTGAGCGAGGAGGAAGAATTGCCAAACAACAAACAAACCAAAGAAAGCAAACACAGGTTTCAGATGCTCTTTCTTTTGCTCTCATCTCCAAAGGGACAGTTTAACTGTTGAAAATATCTTTGTAAAACTTGATGGGTTTTGTTTCAGATAATGGCCAATGCACTCATAATTTTTCTGGCAAAATCAAAATGTATGTCCCCCTACTCAGGCTCCCACAAGCCAACTCTTAGGAGAAGACATGACAGACATAGTTAAGAAACAAAGAAAGAAACCATAACAGCATATCTCTATAATGCTTTAGATAAAATTCCATTGAGTAAAGTTAAATTCATCTCCAAGTTAGGGTATGTGTTCTTAATATTTATTAGAATCTTTTTGAGAAAGTCTCCGTGATTCATTTTGGAATCTCTTCTTAGGCATTTTCTGACAGGGCCAGTCTTCTTACAGACTGCCTTGAAAAGGAAGTTTTTTTTCTGAGTGGTGTTTTCTATAAATTCTCTTCAAAATTTTCCTACCAAGAAAATTCCCTAAGACAATGTTCCTGTGAATAAAATCATACGTTGACTGCCAAGAATCATCATTTTGGAAAAATAAAATAAAATCTTAGCAACAATCTTCTTCTAAGCCTTAGAATCTAAGGGAACGTTCCAGAATATAGTCAATATAACATATTTAAGTGGCTTCATTCTAGTTATGGCACATGATTAAAGTATTAAATAATACTGTTTTGAAGATCATAAAGTCATTAAGGGGGTAACATTTTTCTAAGTTTAAAAAGGTCCAAATATAATCTGTGTGTGTGTACGTTTGTGTATATGTACGTTCATGTATGTTCATGTGCTGGTATCTGGTATATATCTAAGTATACAGACTATTTTAAATCATGTTTGGTGTCTTGAGTCAGACAGAACTGAATTCCAATCTCATCTTGCTACTCATCAGTATGTTCTTGATTAAACCACTAAAGCTCTGTAACTCTTTGCTTTTTCATCTGGAAAATGGTACTCCTGAGCGAAGTGGTTTGATTTATCATTATGATTATGATAAAATATATGAAGCCTTCACTGTCATGCTTTTCCTATAATAAGTACAAATGTGAGCTAGTTATTTATGTCTTGCTAAATAATTCACTTCTAACGGAATCAGAATATCCTTTTAAAAGATTTTAGCAAAGAATGTTGTGTAAAAAAATGACATTTAGATGAGAAAATTTTTATTTCATTCTTTAAATTTATTGAGGTCTTAACTGAGAACAGACCACTTTTGATTAAATACAAATATCTTTTCAAAGGCGTGTCTTTACTTTGGATATTAAATTATATATATTTATGGTGTTTGTGTATAGCATGAAAGCATTTCTATAAAATTCACCTCAAAAATGTCAATCTTTAAAAATATTATAAGCACTTTTTCACTTAAAGGAATGGCGCTGTTTTCAAAATCATTCTATCAGGCATGAAATTGTTGAATTAGCTGTAAAAGTCAGGCCAGATGAATGCGGGAAGGAGGTGATCAGATTGAGCAGTTCATTAGCTCATGAGAAAGAGCAGTTAGTGTTGTCATGTCTGGGCCGAGACAAAGTTGGTCAGATTGTCCTGCCAAGGAAATGTCGTGGGGAGGAATTATATTGTCCGGGAAAGAGTCCTAAGAGGAATGTTCCTTTAAAGTCCATGCTAAAATCTGCTATTTTGTGTATTAAGACTGTACTCCACTAAAAAGAAACTGTTACAGCTGTGACATTTTACCAATAAAAGCCATAACACTCTCCCATGAGTGACATGCTCTGGTTTGATCATGGCTAGTCTGAAAATGTCAAGGGGAATGAGTGTTAGGCATCAATTATTTCTAATTTCCATGTAATTAGTCTCCCCCAAACTTAGAATTTGGGATCTGTGTTGGTCTGTCCTGGAATTTTCCCTGAAATATTCTCCACCAGCTGCCTAAGAAGCGCTGGATGAGCTCTTGGAAAGTTATGGAATTGGACTCCTTGAGATGGGTTCGGTCTGGGATTTGGCTGCTCTTTAGTGGACTGAGTCCAGAGAGTTTCAACCTCTTGGGTGTGACAGTGACTGCAGTTTGTCAGTGGATATAGACACTTTGAGTCTCTGGAGCTGAAGATGATGGAGGTCCATTCTTGGATTGCCTAAGGAGTCATCTCCCAAATCCCTGAGAAGTTACAGCTGTTTCATTGCAAACCCACACACTGAGGGTGAAAGAAGAAATTAGAGAACCCCAACCGTCGGTCCAGTGCTTTCAGCTCTGTGAGAGACACCAAAGTGAACTGAAGTTGATAATTAGCTTTTGGAAAATTACAAGAATCTTATCCAGGAAATGTGATAGAAGCTCATTATGGAAGGTGTCTGCTTGGATGGGAGGGGGAGAGTCATCAGCGTCACACAACTTTCCAAGACGAAAGATGGGAGTTTGGGAAGTATGGTAGATTGACTCCTTTTGTGGTCACAATGAATGACTATCTATGCCCTTGTCAATGAGATCTTGCATTCACTCCGTAAAGAGATGGAGTCTATATCCTCTTATCTTGATTCTTTGGACTCACTTTGGTCAGTACGCTCTTAGAAGTGAGTGTAGGCCAATTCCTAGCCTAGTGTTCAAGAGGCCTTTTGAATTTCCACTTGCCTTCTTGGAACTTTAGCCTTAGCTGAGGAACAAGCCTGGGACAATTTCCAGTAAAAAGTTAACATAGCAGGTCTGAGGTTACTATCCTTGGAAAGACCTACTTGCAAGATGGGCCCTAAGCTGGCGTCTGAAAACTTGGATTTCTCAAATATTCCTACCACTGAAACTATTAAGAATGGCTCACTGTGCTTAAAATATTTGTTTAAACAGATTGGTTTATGTTGAACTCCTGCTTTTGTTCTGAGAGGGTGGAATTTTGGTATATGCCAAGTAGAGTGTGCTTATGTGACCAGCCCCTAGCACAAATCCTGGGTATTGAGTCTCTAATGAAATTCCCTGGTAGACAACATTGCAGATGTGTTGTCACAGTTCACTGCTGGAGGAAATAAGCATGGCCCTATGTGACTCTACTAGGAGAGGACTCTTGGAAACATGTACCCTGCCTCCTTCGGACTTTCCCCACATGTCTCTGCTTCTGCTGATTTTGCTTTGTATGCTTTTGCATAATAAATCATAATCATGAGTTTGGCTATATGCTGAGTCCTGTGAGTTCTCCTAGTGAATCACTGAATCTTGGAAGTGGTTTCATGAACCAGTGGCACAGAGAGTCTACGAAGGAATGAAAGACCACATGAATCAGAGAAAATTTTCCCACTTGAGGTTATCTTAAATCAACAGTCAGCTGACTGCCGGATATGTGAGTGAGTCCCAGATGAACATCGAGATGGGAACTATTTTGGATTATTTTCTGATTTAAGGTAAGAGTTTAGTGTTGGCCAGACAACCCTGGGTAAGATCAATAGACCTAACCAGGCGATCTGCAAGCTTGTGAGAAATAATGAGTGATTGTTTTTGGGGGGGGGGGAGCTCTAGATTTGCAAGTCATTTTTTATTCAGCAAAAACTAATGGCTATAGGAAGCTTATGAATTAAGTAAAAGATGACTGAAAGATTTCACAAGACAAATTAAAATTTGACTAGCAAGGGAGAGAGTAGGAAGGGGTTCTCACACTGACAGAAACTCAAATCCTTTGCACCTTAGTCAGTAGGTTGAGTGGCTGAGACATTTAAAGCCAAAGAAATAGAATTGCTTTTCAATATCACAAAAATGTGCTCCACAACTTGGCCTGGCATATGTGGAATCACTTTCAACTGGGGCATAGATGTAAATAGGACCTTCCTTTGGTCAACTTTTAAATTTCAAACGGTCTTCACCTTTGACCATGAAACATGACTTTAAGGATAGGTCAGGTGGTTGGGCACCTGGGTGGGTGGCCCAGTTGTTAAGCCTCTGCCTTCAGCTCAGGTCACAATCCCGGGGTGCGGGATCCAGCCCTGCATTGGACTCCTGCTCAGTGAGAAGCCTGCTTCTCTCTCTCCCACTCCCCCTGCTTGTGTTCCCTCTCTCGCTGTCAAATAAATAAATAAATAAATAAACAAATAAATAAATAAATAAAATCTTAAAAAAAAAAGGTTAGGTCAGGTGGTGTTTCTTGGGTGACTTTAATAGGCACTAATACTTTAAAATTATCTTTGGCTCTGTTTTGTTGAGGCATTTTCAGATGCAAACAAATCCAAACTATGGTTTCTTCACTTTGTACCAATGGATTTGTATAGTGGGAATTAACTGATGCTGACCCTTCAAGTGATTCCTAACCTTACACGGAAGCTGGAATGTTTGTGTTCTTATGAAATTATTCTGCCAAAATTTAGAATACATAAAAAGAATAGTAACATTCTCTCATTTGTTATTTTGAAATGGACCAAAAATGTGTCTGATATAAATATATCATTTTTAAATTACTCTGAAATGGAAACAAAATAGCTAATCACTAACTATCAATGAAGAGCATTCATGAAATAAAATATATACTATGAACTGCAAAACAGAACCTGATAAATAGCATTGCTGCAAATCAAAATGAGGAAAACAATTTCAGTTTTCCATGGAAGATACATTTGCTGTATATCGAAATCTGGGAAAAGCTATTAAATTCACAGTGTCTCATAAATTTTATAAAAAGCACTCTTGACACTAAATTAATTAAGAAAAATAAATAGGAAACTTCCTGCATTCACCCAAATGTGTTTTCTTATAATTTAATTATTTCACGTAGATTAATTATACTTTACCTTCAGTAATTTCAACAGTTCATTTTGACCCAGGACATTAAACATATTTTTCTAAGCAAATGTATAAGAGATGAATCAGCAACACTGAAAAACACAGAGTTGAGTTTGTTAGGGAGTACTTTTTAAATTAATGGACTAGAAATAACTTATGATGGCCTTCAAATACATAAGATTTTCTATATATTAATAGACGATTTTTTTCTGGATCTGTATCACATGAACTAGGTAAAATCCAACTAAGTTTTTGGTTCTTATTATTCATTTTAGTTTTTTTTAATGGATTATCTTATTATCTTTCCCTGGCACACAGTGGGGGCTTAGTTGGGTATCAAATATGTAGCTGGTTGGCTTAGATATTTAGTAGTGTGTGCTAACATCAGTGCTGGTGATGAGAATGTCTTCCTTTAAACCAAATAACCAGGAAGAATCTTTTCACAGAAGCAGCTTGAGAAGCCATCACAGCAAAACTAGAGATAAGTATATAGTCCTCCTTTGTCCAGGGCAGAATCAGTCCCCATCACACTGGTGAGAACAGGCAGTATTAGGTGGACAGATAGCACTTAATCAAGATAAAGTTCAGAATGAACCTCAAGCTACTACTACCCCAAGACCTCTGCTCCATTACCTCATGCAACTTAGGCACCCAACATATGGAAAATGAATGGAAATTACAGAAAATGAATCAAAATGGTAGAGATGAAGATGGCTAAAATTAAATAAATGTGTATATTGGTACACAATGTTCCTGTCATTTGAATCAATATTTCCTTCTTTTTTAAAAAAATTATAGATTTGATTTATTTATTTGATAGAGAGAGAGAGGTGGTGAGAGAGAGAGCACAAGCAGAGAGAGTGGCAGGCAGAGGGAGAGGGAGAAGCAGGCTCCCCACTGAGCAGGGAGGCCCATGCAGAGCTCAATTCCAGGACCTGAGATCATGACCTGAGCCGAAGGCAGATGCTTAACTGACTGAGCCGCCCAGGTGCCCCTCAGTATTTCCTTCTTGATCTCAGAGTGCTATTATTCTTCATTACAGGACAATAATGTATAAGATTTAGGGAAGAAAGACATATATATAATTTTATGTCTTTTTGGAGGATCTTAAAAAGAGGACATTTAAATTTTTCACAGAAATCAATACATATATACAAAATGTTTTAAAATGATAAAAATGTAAGGAAAGAAGTACATGACTATAGAGCTCTCTTATAAAATATGAAAGATCTGGAGTGCGTTTAAGATATAATAATATTATTTCATATTAGTTTGAGCTTATTCTTCAAGAAAAAATCATAATTACTATTATATGAACTTATAACCATAAAATGTTATATCACAAATTAGCCCAGGTTAAATACATAATTTATACAGATTAAAGTAGAATTACAAGGTGTCCGGGTGGTTCAGTCAGTTAAGTTTCTGACTCTTGGTTTTGGCTTAAGTCATGATCTCAGGGCCCTGGGATCAAGGGCCTACATCGGGCTCTGCGCTGGGCATGGAGTCTACTTGTCTGTCCCCCTTTGCTCCCCCTTACCCTGGAATAAATAATTAAAATCTTAAAAAAAGAAGAAGAAGAAGAAGAATTACAAGGAGGGTGGAGGGGTTTGAGAAGCACTCTTGGCCCACTGTCTCTTGATTCTCTATGGAAATGACTGAATTGTAAATGAAAGACAAATCACTCTTTAACAGAGAATCATGAAGTTTTTGCTTTGTTTTGTTAATTAATTACCTAGTTAGGTACTGGGGAGAATGCCCAGTGTAAAAATTTAATCTAGCCCAAGGTAAATGTGATGGTTAATTTTATGTGTCAATCTAGATGACATTTTGAATGAGATTAGTATTTTAATTGGTAAATTTTGAGAAAGCAGATTGCTCCCCATAAAGTAAGTGGGTTCATCCAATTAACTGAAGGCCTGGGTAGAACAAAAAGACCAGCCTCCATGAGCAAGAGGGAAATTCTCTAGCAGAGGACTCTTTCTCCACCATTGGCTTTCCTGGGTCTTCAGCCTGTTGGCCCACAGTGCAGACTGGATTTACTAGCCTTCATAATTATGGGATCTAGTTTCCTGCAATAAATCTCCTTTTACTAACATACATCTGATTGGCTCTGTTTCTCTGAGGAACCCTAACAAATACAAACTTTGGTTTTGAGGGGTTCTAGAAGAACAGAACATCAAGAATGGAGAAACCTGACAAATAAAGTGTTAAATATAAATGGAATTTTGAAAGCTTGAGCCAGACCTGTGTGCAATTAACTGGAAAATGGCCTTCAAAATGTGGAAGGTCTGTAATGGACTCCATCGATGTTGCAAAGTAGCTCCTGGGCTAAAGCTGAAGACATAAATAGGAACAATTGAGCTGACACTGCTCCACATAATGGGAAGTCTAACGTTAGAAGGCCTGGAGTGTTGAGTCTCTATTATGACCCTTTGGCAACAAGGGCCACTTACTGTTCCCTTAGGAAAGCATAAGACCACTCTAGCCTTTGCTGCTTCTATATATCTTTCTAAAGCAACAGAATGAGCCAGGCACAGGATGGATGTTTGGTCATTTTCACCAAAACCTTTTTAAATGACCTTGGAAACCTATATATGATCCCTATTTTATGTCTCGTCTTAAATCACCCCAGTCCTGATGCCTGGGTGGCTCAGTTGGTTAAGTGTCCAACTCTTGATTTCAGCTCAGGTTATGATCTCAGGGTTGTGAGATCAAGCTCTGTAATAGGCTCCAAGTTGAGGAGGAACCTGCTTGGGAGTCTCCCTCTCTCCCTCTACCCCTCCCCCCATTCACGCTTGCTCATGTGCATTCTAAATACGTACATACATAATGAAAATTAGATTATCCCAGTCTTTCTGTCCATTCTTGCTCACCAGGAGAGGCCACATAATCCAAATAATAAAAGTCTAGCAAAATCAAAATGCTCACAGTGTAAATTTGAACCCCTTTCTATGATCACATTCATGCAAAAAAATTAAAGTTCCATTAACAAATTCTCCTTTTCCCTTGAAAAAGTCAAAGACACACGATGCTGGGCAACTGGCCGTATTGGAAGAGGCATCGTTCGCGACTCTCCATGGATCTCCGTGTAAAACTAACCAGAGCAATGAGATTGCAAATCTAAAACCCCATGCACAGCCCTCTCAATAAAACTGTCATGGTAATCCTAAAATCTAAGCAAGTGAAAACAAATGTTTCACAGGAACAAGACTTCAGGTTTTAGCATTTGTGTAGAAAAAGGAAGAGAGAAGAGACAGTGTCTTCCTTACCGAAGACAAGAAAAATGTGAAAATAGCCAGCAGGTATTTACAGAAAGGCAGGGAGAGCCAATTTGCAAACAAAAGCTGAAATCAGGAGGGATTTTTGTCCGTGGGGTTAACTATGAGTGCAAGTCCACCATACAAAGATGAAGGATCTGCAGCCATGTTGCCACCCCCCCACCCCCAGAACTGCTGAAACTCACCATCCTAGGGTCCCCTTCCAAGCCAGGATCCTGCACTGAAGACAAACTGGTGGAAGTGGAATAAAAATTGAGCAACACAATGAGAATGGAAGAGTTACAATGCCCAGATAAAAGCAGGAAGGAGACAAAAACAACAGTCTCCAATAAGCAAGTGGCTGTATAATTAAATGAAGGAGCCTGGGAAGTTAGAAGAGCTATCTGAAACCCTGCCTCCTTTAAAAGTTAAAGAAAAATTACACTGGGGACGGTTGGTGCTATGGTGAGTGCTGTGAAAAGTGTAAGCCTGATGATTCACAGACCNAAAAAAAAAAAAAAAAAGTTCAGAAAAATTAATTTCATGCAAAAACAAGGAACAGAAAGCAATTTCAAAGTCAAATACCATACAAAAATATTTCGGGAAAATGAGAGTAGGGGGCACCAAGCGGGCAACATCCTTATACACTATGAGATGTATGTGAGCGATACGATCCAAACCCAACTGATCGAAACCGTAACTTATTTCTTCAAAATAAGCTAGAAAACTTGAAGCAAATGATACAAGTTTGAAGAACAATATAAATTGGTCAGAACTCAAAAAATATTAGAAATAAAAGAAAAAATTTATTTCTGAATTTAAGGCAAAATTTTAAGAACTTTGAAGAAATATAAGAATGAACAAACGTAACAATGACTTAAAAAGTGAAAAAGAAAAAAATTTTAAAAATCAAAAGGTAAAGAGGATTTGAAAGACAGTGATAAATACTGAACATCAGACAAAGATTGAAATATGGATAACATTAGTTTCTGAAGAACTAAACCATATAACTACGTATACATAGTTATAAATACAGCTATGATGGAAATAATAGCTTTTATCTCAGTGTTTTTATTTCCTAACTATTAACAGCATTAATTTCATTTTATTCCAATGTATTTGTTAAATTCTCTCATTAATTTGATAATATTTTGACAATCCACTTGGGGATCCTGTATCAACAACCATGAGAAATGCTAATATGAGAAACATTACGTTTTCCTTATCAGTATTTATGACTTTTAGTATACATTTTTCCAGGTTTGTTACTGCTTTTGTTACAGTTTTAAATAGATGAAATTGTAGTGGGCTTTCTCGTTTTCTTCAAATTTAAGGAGAATGTTTTCAATATTTCATGATTAATGTTTGCAGTATTTTATTTTATTTTATTTTACTTTACTTTATTTTTATTTATTTATTTATTTAACAGAGAGAGACAGTGAGAAAGGGAACACAACCAGGGGGAGTGGGAGAGGGAGAAGCAGGCTTCCCAGTGAGCAGGGAGCCCGATGTGGGGCTCGGTTCTAGGATCCTGGGATCATGACCTGAGCTGAAGACAGACACTTAAAGATGGAGCCACCCAGGGGCCCAATGTTTGCAATATTTTAGATGCTCTTTCAAACACTAATAAATTATCTTCTACCCAAGTTTATTATTATTGTACTTTTATCATAAATGAATGTTAAATTTATTAAATAATTTTTTCTTTTTATCTATGGAGACATCACATACTTTTACCTCTTCAATCTTAATAAACACACATTTAATTTTCTATTGATAAACCAATCAATCCTGCATTGCTAGGTTAAATCCAATATTGTCATGCTTTTTCTTGTTTATTTTGTCAGTTTGGTTTACCAATATTGTGCCTAGGATTTTTGCTTTGATCATCATAAGTAAACTAACCTATAATTTAATTTTCTTACACTATCCTTTCCTGGTTTTACTACTGAGGTTATGCCAGGTCCATAAAATAAGTTGAAGAGATTTCATGACTGTTCTGTCCTCTTTGGGATACTACCTCCAGTTGAGAACCACTGAGTTAGATAAAGAACAGAAGATTAGACCAAAAGAAAGTAGAAATATCAGATAACAGCAAAAATAGGAACAAGATAAGAGCAAAATGTAATGCATACAAATGATAAAATTCAAAAGATCTTTTGAAAACTTATTATGCTTTTGAAAATACTAATAAAATTAGTATGGCAAGTTTGGTTAAGAAAATAGGAGAGAATATGCAAAGAAAACAGTATATGAAATCAAAGTAGTCTACATAAGTATAGACTCAGCAGAGACTAAAATAATTACAAAAGAATATTGTGAATAACTTTAAATATTGGACCAATATGACACATTTATGCCACTGATTACTCTGTCTTCCTTGAACCTTCTGTTACTTGAAATCTAGGATTTTTCTTGCTTTTTTCTTCTCTACCTAATTCAGTGATCATTCATTCTTAGTTTTCTTTGCAAGATTCTCTGAATTTCCCAAGCACTAGGGCCCCTAGTGATTTTGTCTCAAAATCCCAGAAGGATTTATCTAATCAAAATACCTTTCAGTCTAATCTTTCCACAATTGACTCATGCTTAAACTCCCAACTAATATATTCATTTGCCTACTTAATATATCCACTTGGGTACCCAATAAGTAGTTCAGAAAACTCAATTTCCTTATCTTCTGCTTGAAAGCTGTTTCTCCCAGTCTTCCATATCTCTGTATATGGCAATCCCATTGGTCATCTAATCCCTCAATAAATCCTTGGATAGTATCCAGAATCTAACCACTTCTCATTATCTCCCCTGCTACTAACCTGGTCTAACCCACCATTAATTCTCACCTGCAACACTGTGATGGTCTCCTAACAGATCTTTCTCATCTGCCTGACATCAATCCACTACACATGATTTAAAGTAATCTTTAAAAAGCAAATGTCTTTAAAAATCTTTAAAAAGCAGATCAACTCACTCATCTCCTCAAAATCTTCCTTCCTTCCTTCCTTCCTTCCTTCCTTCCTTCCTTCCTTCCTTCCTTCCTTCCTTCCTTTCTTCCTTCCTTCCTTCTTCCTTCCTTCCTTCCTTCCTTCCTTTCTTTCTCTTTCTTTCTTTCTTTCCTTCCTTCCTTCATACAGAATAAAGGCCAACTCCACAAGCCCTGCCTAATTTGCTCCCTGATACTTCTCTGATTTCATATCCTACCATGGTTTTGCTTGTTCATTCTGCTTTAGCTACATTGGCATCTTTATGTTCTTCAAAAATATCAAACATGCTGCAACTTCACTATTTTGGCACCTTCTGTTTCTGTTATCTTAAATACTATCACAGAGTTAATTGAAATACACTTTATCAGAAAGGTCTTCTCCAACAATATGCCCAAATTAGTGCTTCCCTATCACACTATCTTATATCTTAGCACTTGCCACCACTGACATGACACATCATACACACACACACACACACACACACACACACACACACACACACACACACAGAGTCTATATTTCCCTGTTAAAATGTTCAGCCATAACTTGAAGATATTGTGAGTTTAGTTCCAGATCATTGCAATAAGGCAATTCAATTTTTTTTCATTTTCCAATGCAAAAAAAATGTGTTTATAATGTACTATAATCTATTAAGTGTGTCACAACATTATGCAAAAAATATGCATTCCTTAATTTAAAAATGCTTTATTCCTAAATAATGTTAACCATCATCTGAGATTTCAGTGAGCCATAATCTTTTTGCTAGTGGAGGGTCTTGCCTTGATGTTGATGGCTGCTGACTGAGGAGGGTGGTGGTTGCTAAGGGTTGGGGTGGCTGTGGCAACTTCTAAAAATAAGACAAGAGGGGCACCTGGTTGGCATAGTCAGTAAAGCATCTGACTTTTGGTTTCAGCTTAGGTCATGATCTGGGGGTCCTGGGATCAAGCCCTGTGACAGGCTCTACACTCAACATGGAGTCTGCTTTAGATTCTCTCTCCCTCTCTCTCTGCCCCTCCTGCTCATTCTCTCTCTCTCTCTAAAATAAATAAATCTTTAAAAAAATACAACAATAAAGTTTGCCACATCAGCTGACTCTTCTTTTCATGAACAATCGATAGCACTTACCCAGAAAACTTCTTTCAAAATTGGAGTAAATTCTCTAGAAACTTGTTGCTGTTTTATCAACTAAGTTCATGTAGTATTCTAAATCTTTTGTGGTCACTTCAACAACCCTCAGATCATCTTGAGGATATAGGAGTATTCCACCTCAAGAGAACAGTTTCTTTGCTCATCCATAAGAAGAAACTCCACATCTGTTCAAGTTTTATCATGTGGTGGCAGCAATTCAGTCCTGTCTTCAGGATCCACTTCTAATTATAGTCCTCTTGCTATTTCCACCACATCTGTAGTTACTCCCCCCACTGATCTCGAACCCTTCAAGGTCACCCGTCAGGGGTGGAATCAACTTCTTTCAAACTCTTGCTAATGTTGATATTTCGACTTCTTCTCATGAATCACAAATATTCTTTCCTGGTGAATCTTTTCAAAAAAGTTTTCCATTTGCTTTGCCCAGCTCCATCAAAAGAATCAATATTTATGGCAGCGATAGCCATGTGAAAATAATTTCTTAAATAATGAGATTTGAAGGTCAAAATGACTCCTTCATCCATGGGCCGCAGAATGGGTGTCGTGTTAATAGGCATAAAAACAACATTCATCTCATTGTACATCTCCCTCAGAGCTCTTGGGGGAGCAGGAGCATTGTCAATGAGCAGTATTAAAAGTAATCTTTTCTTGTTTTTTTTTTAAATTTTATTTATTTATTTATTTAGCATGAGTGGGGGAAGGGCAGAAGGAGAGGGAAGGAGAGAATCTCCAGCAGACATTGTGCTGAGCACAGAGTCTGACATGGGGCTTGATCCAATGACCCTGAGATCATGACCTGAGCCAAAATCAAGAGTCAGACATTTAACTGACTGGGCCCCCAGGCACCCCAAAAGTAATCTTTTTTCCTCAACAGTGGCCTTAAAATATTCAATAACCCAGGTTATAAACAAATGTGCTATCAACCAGGCTTTATTGTTCCATCTACAGACATAGACAGAGTAGATTTAGCATAATTCTTAAGAGTCTTAGCATTTTTGGAATGGTTAGTGAGTACTGAATTCAACTTAATGTCACCAGCTGCATTGGCTCCTAGTAAGAGTCAACTTGTCCTTTGAAGCTTTGGAACCAGGCACTGATTTCTTCTTTCTAGCTATGAAAGTCCTAGATGGTGTCTTCTTCCAATAGGAGCCCATTTCATCTAGATCGGAAAGCTATTATTGTTTAGTATAGCCACATTCATTAATTATCTTAGCTAAATCTTCTGGATACCTTGATACAGCTTCTACATCAGCATTTACTGCTTAACCTTGTACTTTTATGTTATGGAGATGGTTTCTTTCCTTAAATTTCATGAACCAACCTCTACTACCTTCAAACTTTTCTTCTGCAGTTTCCTCACCTCTTTCAGCCTTCTTAGAATTGAAGAGAGTCAGGGCCTTGCTCTGTCTGGATTAGGCTTTGATTTCAGGGAATGCTGTGGCTAGTTTGATCTTCTTTCCAAACCACTAAAACTTTCTTCATACCAGCAATAAGGCTGTTTCACTTTTTTTTATCATTCGAATGTCCACTGCAGTAACACTTTTAATTTCTAGAACTTTCCTTCGCATACACAGCTAGGTTGACAGATGCAAAAGGCCTCGATTTTGTCCTCTCCTGGATTTTGATATACCTTCCTCTCTAAGCTTAATCATTTCTAGCTTTTGATTTAAAGTGAGAAATGTGTGACTCTTCCTTTCACTTGAATATTTACAGACCGTGGTAGGGTTATTAATTAGCTACATTTCAATTTCACTTTGTATTAGGGAATAGGGAGGCCCAAGGAAAGGGAAAGAGACAGGGAATAGAAGAATACATACACATTTATTGATTAAGTTCGCTGTCTTATGTGTATGTGTGGATGTGTCTCTCCAAAGCATTTACAATAGCAACGCCAGAGATCAATGATCCCAGATCACCGTAACAAATACAGTAATAAAGAAAACATTTGAAAACATTTGAAATAATGTGAGAATTGCCAGCCTGACACAGAGACATGAAGTGAGCAAACACTGTGGGAAAACCACAGACTTGCCGATAGACTTGCTGAACACAGGGCTGCCACAAACCTTAGATTTATAAGAAAGACAATACCTGTGAAGTGCAATAAAGCGAAGCACAGTAATACAAGGTTTGTCTATATACTTCTGTGCATTCCAAAGTTCCATTCTAGGTGGAGGGTGGAGGATATGCCTTCTGGTTTTATTTTTTTTATTTTTTTTTAAATTTTAATTATTTATTTGACAGAGAGAGAGAGAGATCACAAGTAGGCAGAGAGGCAGGCAGAGAGAGGAGGAAGCAGGCTCCCCGCCAAGCAGGGAGCCCAATGCGGGGCTCGATCCCAGGACCCTGAGATCATGACCTGAACAGAAGGCAGAGGCTTTAACCCACTGAGCCACCCAGGTGCCCCTGGTTTTTTTTATTCTAACCCAACTTATGTGTGATTTCTATGAATTTGCTCCTCACATAGGTCAGACCTGGGAAGATTTTGATTACAGATCCCTTCCCCCGGGACCTTAAATCGAACAGTGCTGCCTCTGCACCTGTTGACAGAATTGGGGTTTGGGCAACAGCTGGGTAAAATGGGAGGAAGGGGTAAGTGCAAAAGAGAGATCTGAGAGCTTTTGGTTGGTTTGTCTTTAAAAGCTTTAAAATTCAGAGTATTTATGTCCCATGCAATACACGTTAGTGTTTGGTAGATTTTTCTAACTTTAAGTCACTAAGTATGTTGGAACTGTTTTTTAGCCAAAGAAGGAATTATAGCCTCATGATGGAGAGAATTTTGTGGATAGTATGTGAGGATCATAATGTGAAAAGTCTGTGATATTTGGGACTAATAAATTTTAGGAAGTGTGCTCTGTTTCAGGCATATAAGGAGCTGTTAGATCAAATGAAAAACACATACTAAATATATGAAATCCATTTTGGGGAATCTTTTTAGACAAATGTAGGGATGCCCTCTTGTGTTTGATTTTCTGTGGTAAAATACATTTAAGGAAACTGTCTCCATTTCTTAATGCAGTTTTAGATATGCTCTTATTTTATGAAAGAAAAATTACTTAACATTTGTTAGGTGTCTCTAAGACATTATTATTTGTTGAAATACAATGTATATCTTCTAAGAAACCATTTTCCTGTGATTAGAATGACTCTTTCACTTTTTTCTCTCTTTGATTTCATATTAACATTATGAAAAATACTACACTGAACAATTTATGTTGGAATTCAACCACTTTCTTTTTCTCAAAATAATGGATATAGCTGTAGACAAAAAAAATTGTGCTTGTGAAATATTTTATATATTCAAAAGTGCTTTCACGTAAAAATTTCCCTTGTTTCTCAAAAAGAATCCTGTGAAGTGTGTAAGTTAAGAAGTGTCTTTGAGTTGCTCTAGTCTTCAGCAATGGCTAGGAAACTTACAACAAGTCTGATAGAGAAGTTGGACCTGAAGCTGGTCCCAGACCTTTATACCCCGAAGGCTGAGCTTGACCTGTGAGGCTTGACGATGAATATTTTCTGAGTCTATTTCTGTGACCCATGACCTGACACATGATCTTCATCTATAGAACAGAACACTTGAAGTAGTAACCAACCTAGAAAACTCTAGACATTATATGTAACATACATATCCCATATATATCCATCATATATGTATTACAATATACATGTGCATAGGTATGTGTGAGCACAAGCATGCATGTATACCTTATCTCTGTAAGTTGGCATTTATTTGAATTTAAACTGTTGGGCACCTGGGTGGGTCAGTTGGTGAAGCATCTGCCTTCCGTTCAGGTCATGATCCCAGGGTCCTGGGATCAAGTCCTATATTGGACTCCCTGCTCAGCAGGGAGTCTGCTCCTCCCTCTCCCCCACTACCCCTTCTCCAGCTTGTGGTCTGTTCTCTCTTGCTCATTCTCTCAAATAAATAAAATCTTGAAAAAAGAATAAATTTATTTATTTATTTATTTATTTAAAAGATTTTATTTATTTGTTTCACAGAGGGAGAGAGATCACAAGGAGGCAGAGAGGCAGGCAGAGAGAGAGAGGGGGAAGCAGGCTCCCCGCTGAGCAGGGAGCCCGATGCGGGCCTCGATCCCAGGACCCTGAGATCATGACCTGAGCCGAAAGCAGAGGCATTAACCCACTGAGCCACCCAGGTGCCCGAAAAAAGAATAAATTTAAACTGTCAAGTTTTTCTAAGGAAAAGTTTCAATGAGAAAATTGCAAAATATTTAGTGTTTAAATACAACTAAATACTAAAAATACTTAGCTATTTCAGCCTTCCTGAATTAGCAAACATCTAGAGTCCAAATATCAACAACTTTTGGCATCTTAATATCCTAGCAAATGCTAGCAAGATTTACAAAAAAGGAAGATTGCTATGAAGACATGTTGTTCATGGCTACATTATGAAAATTTTCCTCTGATTTGTTCCTACATCAAAGAATGTTTGAAATTCAACAGAATGTTTTCAAGGCTGTCTTACATGCTGACATGGAATGAATGCTCTTTTTTTGTTTTATGAAATGACATTTTTTATCCTATGAAATGGATGGTCATTCCATTTTTTTAATACGATGCCTTTTGTGATTCTGGAATGGTAGATTTGGTCAACTGGTCAATCTCTGAGTCTAAGACCAAACCGGTTACTGATAAGAGAAGAAAATGTAAACGAACTTGCAATCAGAGAGGGAAGAACATAAATGTTGACAGCCATGGTGAGATAACATTTGACCCTCATGGAAAGCTACTTTACAGCTAGTTGGGGGGCAGTATCTGTGTTCTCTTGGTTGATGACTCAGCACAGATTTCACTTCATAGGAAACACTTTTAATAGACAGTTTGAGGCAAGACACAGACTAAAAATCTCATTTTTCACCAACTGTAGCTTTGTGGGTTGTCTGCCTGCTTCTACAATGACTCAGAAACACCTGCACTGTGAGGGCTGCTGCTCCTTCCTGGCTGCAGAGAGCTCATTCCCCAGAGGGTAGGGGATGGTGGATAGCATCCACATGTTCTCCAGAGAAGTCAGGGTACTGCCTTTGTAGCTTTCTAGCTGGAATAGTTGTGTTCTTTGTTGTATATCTGGTTGGGACATGTTACCTTCGCTTTGTGTTGGTGGTTGTGATAGGCTTTTAATCTAGTTTGAATGGATCCTTTGTCTCTTTTCTGCTAGACAGTGTAATAAGTAAGATATTTATTTGTTGACTTAAAAAAATAATTAGATGAGGTCATGAGATTCATGAAGTTTGTGCTTATCAAGGCATGAAATATGACCACATAGATAATCCACCCTCATTCTGTCCCATGAGGCTAATTCAGGTCACCTCACTGGGTGGGATCATCAGAGGTAAGGAGTGTGCATTGTGACATGCTTCATTCCAAACACCCCACCTCCACCCACGGGGATGGTAAGACAGCACTGCCTAGGGGATGTGCTATTATATATAGCAAGTCTCAAGCTACTTCTTGATCCCTAATGGAAAAAGTAAATTTATCTTTATGGACTCTTGCTGCAAGCCCCCTTTTTTCTATTATTTTTCCATTGCTGGCTCAGGCTAGTAAATATTGATGATGGGCAAAGAAAGATGAGCTATACATATATGTGTGTGAAGCTATGAGAGTATGCGTTGTGTATGACAGAGACAAAGAGCAGTCTAGAAAAAAACTCTTGTCAGAAGTCTAATGTTGACATTATTTACAACTTTTCAGAATAGATTGTATATAACTGTGAATTGTTATCTGAACCTGTTTAATAAATAAAAGAATAAATAAATAAGCCTGTTTATTTCATTTGTTTTGTTCTTACTGACTAGATACTGCTTTACACTTTTTCTTATAGGCCATGTCAATGTTTTTGGAAACCATGTCTAAAAATATACCTAAACAGCAAGTTTTGGTTTCACGAAACATTGCACAAATATATACAGAGTGATGTTTTACATATTATTAAGTCTTCATTTGTATATTATATGGAAAATAACAGAATTCTATTTTTGGATAGTAACACAGGGTGTGTGTGTGTGTGTGTGTGTGTGTGTGTGTGTGTAACACTGATTTCCCCTTAAAATGCTTACAGCACTTCCCTTTAACTTAATCAGTCTGGCAGGTTGATAGGAGACTAATGAACAGAGCCACAGATAATTTCTGGAAGATCAGAGAAGGGGGATCATTAAAAATCTTTCAATGAACTATCTAACTAAACAATAACAGTAATTTAAAAAAAAACATAAAGTACAGGTAGAAATCTTTGACTTTGAAAATTTTCCAAATGGCAAACTCTGGACTCTGAACAGTGAATAGCAGTTTGCTCAAGATGAATTGTCACATTTACCTATTTTCAATGCCCATGTGGCTCTGTCCTTTAATCCAGCTGCCATTGAGGCCATCCTAGTAGGAGACTCCATCTTTTACTCCTCATTTTTATCAAAGGTCTGGACCTGGATGCAGGATTGGCTACAAAATTTGGAGAATCCACCACAAAGTGAAAATGAGAAACATTTATTGAAATTTATTGAAAAATTATTATGAAGTTCAAGATGACAATGGCAGAACATTAAATCCAGCACAGAATCCTTTTTAATGTAGGGCCATGTATGACTATACAGGTTGCATGCCCAGGAAGCCAGCCTTGCCTGGAAGGTTTTACTATTTTTCCACTGGATTGTGTTCTGGTTAACTTCTTGACTCCTTTCTTGGTCATTGGTGACAACCCATACCTCGTACTTGTTAGTATCCCTTGAATACTAATCTGCTTCACCTTTTGTGGGTAGCTTTAGATCAATGTCCACACAAAGTCTATTTGGTTTTCTAAGATCCTACCCTAATTCAGGTTCTGATAGGCCAGCCCACCAGCACGCTCTCCCTCACTGACTCCAACAGGAACAAGACAAATCATAGGCCTTTGTTTATATATGTTTTGCCATATCTGTCAGTCAAGTTCTAGCTACATGCAAATTATGAAGGAAGTAGGAAAGATTAGAGTCCAAAAAGCCCTCATAAAACCATACAGATAGTTTTAGCTGTCTGAATTTACCCAAGTCCTACTTTAAGTAAAAATATTTTAGTCAATTCAATGATCTCAACCTCAGAAAGGGTTATCAAGTAGAAACCAGTTTGGATATTTCTTTTCACTAATTGAAAATGAAAATGGTATATACTGAGAACTTAATATATGTTGGAAACCTTTATACTCTATCTTGTTGAATCCTCTTCACAGTCCTGTGAGGGAAATACTCATATTTTCCATCAGTCCAAAGCAGTATAATATGGAGCTTATGGATCTTTCTGCAGTTGGCAACAAAACTAAATTTCTGGGGAAGCCCCGATTGAAAAGTACTAGATGAAAGGTTCGACTCTCCTTCTAAACCCCATTCTCTCCTCAGTGATGGGAAATTTGCCACCACTCTTGGTGACACCGGATTTGCTGCCCCTTCTGTCATGTCTGCACCTTCTGTTCTTACTGTCTTGACCTCCATGCCCCAGGTGAGGTCACGTGAGATGGGCCACTCTACAGCTTCATCTGAGTCTGCTCTGGAACCACGCCGCCAGAGGTAGACTCTATTACTCCTGAGACAGTGTAGGAATCAAATTCCATGATCCTCAAACCCAGGAACATCTGTAAGATTCACTCTTCTCCATCTCCTACAGCTGAATCTCCTTTGGCCTCTTATAACCTCTGTATTCGGAGGCATGAGGGTACTAATGAAACCGTTGTTTCCATCAGGAAAGAGTAGGTCACTCTTCCTGCTTCTTTCCTCCTCACTGAACTCCATCTCCTCACTATGTTGTCCACAATGTCAACTATAAATTCCTGTATTCGCATCACTCGTAGCCTGATTACCCCATTGGCACAGCAGATTTGGTGTTTCTCTTTTGGAGATCTGTTTGCCATGCTGATAAATGCTCAAGGTGATGTAATCTTAAACTGAGGGCCCAGAATCTGTCTGTGGCTGTGTCCAATGTTCAATTTCTCTATACTTTTTTTCAGTTAAGGATATAAAGGATGTGGCAGATAGACTTTAAGGTGGCCTCAGAGATCCCTATGGCCTGATGTTGACACCTTGTATAATCCCCTCTTCCAGAGTGTACTTGCTTCTAGTCAATAAAATATAATGAAGGTGATGGGAAGTCACCTTCTTGATTACCAAATATTTTATATTTTTTAAGAGTCCATCCTGGTAGCTGACTGGCTCTCTAAGGTTTCTATTAATCAGGACTCTTCAGAGGAAAAAAAAAATATATATATATATATAAATATACACGTGTATATTTATATTTTCATTAAGTTATCCTTATTTATATTTGAATATTTAATGTTCTTTAAATTATAAGGAATTGGCTTGGACAATTATGGAGGCTGGCGAGTCCAAATCTGCAGTTTGGGCCAGCGGGCTAGAGACCCAGGAGAGCATCTGATACATGTAAAGTTAGAAGGCAGTCTGCTGGAAAATCTCATCTTGCTCCAGGAAGCCAGTCTTATTCTATTCAGGCCTTCCTCTGATTGGGTGAGGCCCACTCACATTATGGAGGACCATCTGCTTTATCCAAAAATCAGAGATTTAAATGTTAATGTCATCCAAAACGCTATCCAAGTTGAAACATGAAATTAACCATCACCCTCTTCTATGCTCACTTTGAAGAAATAAGCTGCTACAAGTCCTACAGCCACAAGAAAATTAGTTCTGCCCACAACCTCAGGGATTTTCAGGTGGATCTTTTCCTACTTGAGCCTCCAGATAAGAACCCAAACCTGGCCAACACCTTGACTGTGGCCTTGCAAGAGACCTGGTTAAGCCATATTTGCACTCCTGGCCCACAGAAAATGATAATCGTTGTTGTTTTAAGCAACTAAATCTTTGGTAAATTGCTATACAGCACAGAAAATATACAGAATACAATTTAGTAGTCAAAGAATCCACCATCTCCTCCAGAAATGATCTTAATATTTTTGCTTATCAAAATCGTATATACATTGGTCTCCTATGACCTATAGGACAACATTACTATTAGAACAACCAGTGCATTTCTTTTGTCAGTTTTGCTGATCTGAAAATAAAAGGATAATGTTCTGGTTCTCAGTGTAACATCATAGAACCCAGGGTGCCTGGGTGGCTCAGTGAGAAACCTCTGCCTTCAGCTCAGGTCATGATCTCAGGGTCCTGGGATCAAGTCCCGCATTGGGCTCTCTCCTCGGCAGGGAGCCTGCTTCCTCCTCTATCTCTGCCTACTTGTGATCTCTCTCTCTCTCTCTGTCAATTAAATAAATAAAATCTTTTTTAAAAAACCATTATAGAACCCATACTACAGTGTTTGATTGTGTATTTTCTACTTTTCCCATCCACGATATAGAGCAAAGAATAAGGAAAACTCACATAAGGTGGTACAGAAGTCAATCCGATGATTGGGAAATCTTTCTCATCTCTGTGCTGGTAATAAGGCCGAACCAGGTAAGTCCTGCATATCTATTTTCTAGAATTCTATGACTCCTTGAACAAAAATTTATTTATATTATCATCCTATACCACAGAAAGTCAATTCATTCTGAATGTCAATACCAGGCAAGTACAATATACAATATTATATGTCCTCTCTGTGTTAAAAGTGTGGGGTTAAACCAACTGGTGCTGTAGAAACTTGTGACAGTACTGGGGAGAAGAACACCACCACCCTTGGGAAATACTATCCTCTGATCCTTGGCTTAACAGAGTTCCTTGAGGTATTTTGAAACCTTATGTCATTGAGCTCTATGCCAAACTTGGAACTATGCCAACTAAGAACATCAGATTATCCTCCTGATAAGACATGTAGATCTTACTTGGTTGCTATGATCCTAAAACTCCAGGCACATATCTGCACAGTAACTTGTCGACTTTCATTATCTTAGATAAGTCCAATCTCGCAGCTTGTTTAAGCATTCAACCCATGGACCGGTTCTACTGCTTTTGAAATAGAACTTTCATGTGAGGCTTCCTTTCTTCCTTAAGTTTGCCAAAATTCAAGTAGTAGGAGTGGCCTGATCTCCTCCGGTCTGTGCCTTTAACTATGAGGACTCATTCATGCACCATGAAGCAAATAAAAATAGGCTATGGGTGCTCCAATTCTTTCAAAGTCATCACTGATGGAGTGTTCACTTCATCCTAACCTTGTACACCTTTGTCCTTCAAGATCGGAGTTTAGCAAGTATATGGTGGGGGCACTGAAAACATCTACCTCCATGGGGGATGTTGACCTTGAATTGGGGTCTAGGTTTCCAGTGGAAATCAGTCTAGAAGTAAGAGAGGTCATGTGACAATATGCAACGATGATTGATAGGGTGGCTGCTGTTACTGTGATCAACAGTAAAACCACAGTGGTAGCCACAATACTTTAACCATGGGGACATGTGGCAATGATTATATAATTATAGATTCTTAAGACCAAACTGGATAGGAAGTTTCCTAAGGTCGCACTTTATCTAAGTAACTGAAAATGTAAAAACTCTAGACCCACTGAATAGTGATGAGATTTGAATTGTAATGGTAGAGAGGCCCGGCCCATTATCCCATTTCCAAACTTAGAAACAAACCTAGAAGCCCTTGAAAGGAAAGGAATCTGGATACTCTCAGAGATCCTATGACAGTGCCATAAGTGCATTTTGTGGATCTTCCTCCTGGCCTTTCCCAAGAGCCCAGCAATTATGTATCAGGGTGAATATACAACAATGAGGGAAATACCCATACCTTTTGGTGACTGTTTAACCTGAGTTAATGCCAATCTCTATAGATCCAGCCACCATCATAAGTCCACCAGTTAGAGTTGGAGTTTATAGGTATACCCAAGTCTATATTATAGTTTATAACTATAGTATATATATATAAACTTTATGTACCTATATATACTCAAAGTTTATAAATATACCATATATACTCTATATAGTTTATAGGTATACCCAAGTATTACAGTAAGGCCAGGAAATCCATTTATTTGCTCATTTCATCCCACAGGATGAGGAACCCAGATTCTAAATGCATAGCTGCAAATAAAATCTCTAGACCCCATTGTCTTCCAGAAACATGGATCAAGAGCCATTATTTTGGGAGAGCTCACAGAACTCTGTTTCTCCCCACAAGATGAATAAAGCATAATACTTTATTCTTTACAGACTTGAGAGATGAAGTTGTGGTAATTCCTAAATACCCTCATTTAATTTGCCTGGATAACATGCACAGTTGGGAGATGTGACTTGTAGAATGAAAGTAGATTTACCTGGAATGAAATTAGATCATGACTTCAGTGGCAACAGAAGCCAGATTTGGTCCTTTTACTGCAGTAAGTCAACAAAGCTGTAAATTACTGTCATGTAATCATTATTTCTCATATCATCAGTGAAGACCACCAGAGAAATTTCTTTTCATTTGTCGGTGGCAGCAATGCATTTTCCTACTATTCTGGTTAGGACTACGCCCATTCTCTGACTCTCTGTTACTGTTCATTTTTCAAGGACCCATTGTTTTATCTTCCCACAGAATACAGGCTGGTTCACGCTACCAAGGAAAGTGAGCCAATAATACCTGGTGGGCAAGAAATAGTGGGCACTGTTGGCTCCTTGATAAGACAAATGTGAGTCAGCATAGAATATCACAAGAAAACACATGTCTGTCACTTCAGAGAAGTTTTAGAAGGTCTGGAAAGCTGGGGAAAATAAAGGTATCTCAACATAATGTGAAATAGAATTTATTCAATCTTGTACCTCTTTCCTCTAAGAAAGAGACATAAAGCTTTTTATGCTTCTTTAGATTTTCTAGGCAAATAATTTTGTGTGAGATGTTTTGACCCATTCACCAAACATCCTGTAAGAATGGAAGCTTTGAATGGGGGTTCAGGTCAAGAAAAGACTTTTCAGTTGGTCCAGGCTAGGGTGCAAACTGTTCTTCCACTTGGGCTTCATAACCAAGCAAATAAATTGTATTCAGAGTGTCCATGGCAGTTGAAAAGTCTTTATGGAGCACTTGACAACCTGGATAGGAGACCACTATACAGAATCCTGGGGATTTAGGGGAATTGAAGCTCTTCTCTCTCTCTCTCCCTCTTTTTAAGATTTGATTTATTTATTAGAAAGAGAGAGAGAGCACAAGCAAGGGGAGGGGCAGTGGGAGAGGGAGAAGCAGACTCCCTGATGAGGAGGGAGCTTGATGTAGGGCTCAATTCCAGGACCCAGGGATCATGACCTGAGCCAAAGGCCAGTGTTTAACCAACTGAGCCACCCAGGCACCCCAGTGCTCTTTTTTGCAATCAAATTGTCTCTCTTTCTATAGATAGATACAGATAGATAGTTATAGATATACATTTCTCTCATACACACACACACACACACACACACACACACACACACACACAGATCTGAAACAGTTCCTGCCTTGTTACTGAATCCTAGAACAGTCTGTATTTCGGATCACGGGATATAGTACATGACCATGTGACCTGTGATGCCTGTCATGAACTAGCTTTTCTCTGATCCTTTGAGTCATAAATTTGAGCGTGAATATAGCTGTACTGCATCATCAAGGAGAACAGTTATAAACAAGATCAGGATAAAGCCAGTTCTAGAAGCACAAGTAATTTTTTTATTTTTTTTATTTTAGAGAGAGAGAGAGCATGCATGTGTGAGATTGGGGGAGGGGACAGAAGGAGAGGGAGAGAGAGAATCTTAAGCAGGCTCTATGCCAGCACAGAGCCCGACTTGGGCCTCAATATCAGGATCCTGAGATCATGACCTGAACCTTAGCTGAAATCAAGAGTCCGATGCTTCAGCACAAGTATATCTAATTGTGCTTCTGGGCTCCTACATCTACTGCTGTACCACGTCTCCCTTATTCCACATATATGGTTTAATGATGAGTTCTCCATGACCAGTTGGTAGAGGAAGAAAAAAGCTGAATCTGGTTTATAAAGAGTTCAAAACTAAGGAAGACATGGAGTCCCATAGGGTCACAGATATTCTTGACAAGGAAAGGTGAATGGAACAAAACATTTATCTGTCTGAATACTTTAAATGAAGAGAATGATGGTCATAATTATGTATCTATACTGATTCATGGGCAGTGACCAACATTTTGACTGGATTGTTGGGGATTTAGAAAGAAGGAATGACTGTATTGGTTACAAAGACATCTGACACACAGGTGGATGTAGACTTTTAGAATTTTCCTGAGAAAGAATATTATGTCTCATGTAAACATTCCCCACAGGGCTGACTGCATAGGATCTTCTCAGTGAAGTGTTGTATAAGAGGAACCCTTTCCAAGCCAAGCCAGCCATTCATAAGCCAATGGGCTTATGAACAAATTGGCGATGATGCCAGAGCCAGAGGTTGTGGGTAGAACAACATGAATTTTTCCCTCACAAAGCAAATCTAACTACTACCAATTCTAACTGCCCAAATGGTCAATAGTTAAGACCAGTGTTGATTTTTAAAATTGGCACCATAACAAATTGGGGGAAGCTAGCTAACCAGTGGAAGCTTGATTATATTGGATCTCTTCAATTATGGAAAGAGCTTCAGTTTGCTCCTACGTGAACAGAGACTCTGAATGTGGATTTACCTCCTCCACTCACTATACTTCTTTCGTTGCCACCATCTGTTGGTTTAGTCAGTGCCTCATTTATCAACATATTGGCTCAGCTCACCTAACAATGCTCCTGGTCGACATTCTTTTTACAGCAAAGGACCAAGTGAACGGACTTGTACCTGTGGGATTTATGTACCTATCACCCGGGAGAAACTGACTGAAATGAAATTGAATGACATTGCAAAACTCAATCTAAAACACATATAAAGTCACTCTAATAATAAAAATTTCTAACTCTATACAGTTGCCAAGAGAATCTCCTCCCATTATCAAACTCCAAAACAGACATTTAAAAATTTAAATCTCACTCTTACCAATTAAAAACACAAGAATGGTAAAATCCAGTCAAATGTTTTTAGTTTCACAAGTGAAATTTCAGAGTTCAAAATTTTCAATTTAAAGACTAATAATTATCCTCTCAAATGTCTTATTTTCTTCAGTGTCAGGGAAGAGAGTTCTTTTAGCCTGAGTAGTGGTGAAATATTCTTAGCAGCCTTAGCTCTTTCTCAGTGGAATATGTTCAATTGTTTCCAGAGCCTCCCAGCTTGGATTAATTTCATGCCTTATCCCCCATGGGCCTTGTATATAAAGCATTTAATAATCTAATAAGAAATGCAATAGTATCTCAACACTAACCCCACACCAACAGTGTTTAGAGAACAAGCCATCCCTAACTTCTCAGTTATCACCCTAGCCCAAATTATCTCCATAGGATTCAATACTTTATGTTGTCAAAAACCATATCAGGGACACAAAGTGTCAAAGGAAAGAAGAAAACCATATTGACTTCAGCCACAATGGGATGCCATTTGGCCAAGAGGACAAAACCTGAGAACTTACATTCAAGAGGGAAAAGATTCTCCTAGCTTGAAATTGATTCATGGGACCTTGACCAATTTTGTGTATTTTTTTGCATATTTGTCAGACCTGGGGAGGAAGCTCTTGATGAATCTTGTACCTCTTTCAGAGTCATATTTGATCTATTGTACTCTTTTGGCCAAGAATAGAAATATGCCATGGTGGCCACCTTTGTCACCAGTTCCACGTTTTCTCTCCAGCATACATTTTCAGTCCTGGACCTTATATATGATTCCACTGGCTCTTTACAAGAAATTGTTTAGGCCTGAGAAACCTGACTCCTCAGGACATTTTCTTCTGCAGGTGTATTGCTCAATCCCAAGTCCATCCTAGACCATGTAATTCGAGCTGTGGACAAACCACATGAATCAAAGGAGAGTCTCCTCAGTCATTGACACAAGTCCAGAATTTGGGGCAGCAAATGTACCACTGCTGACCCAGGCCTGGCCTAACAATATAAAACTAGCATATTGCCTGAGCACTCTAACACATTGAAATCATATGCCTTGCAATTTTAAAGATCCAAATATTATTCCACTCAATAACATCTAAAAAGCTTTTCTACCTACAATTACATTCATGCTGCAGCTGTCCTGTGAACTGAATCAGGCAACCAGCAGCTGTACTTTGAAGCAAATCCTACCTGCTAAAGGTTCCCCTTACTTTTTCTAGACCCTGAGTGGGGGAGTGCACTGAAGCCTCTCTCAGGCCTACATTTGCTCATCAGATCTTTTGTTTCCTTGCTGAGGCCTAGTCTTTGTAGAAATCTTAACCTTTATAGAAGCAGTCAATTCATTATTTTCTTTATATGCACACATACATGCACATACCACACCACCAACACCACTGTCACCACCTCCATCACCACTTCCACCATTTCCACCACCACCACCTTCAATTACACCACTTCTTACCTCCACCACTTCCACCACCTCCTACCTCCACCACTTCCACCACCTCCCACCTCCACCCCTTCTACCACCTCCCACCTCCACCCCTTCCACCACCTCCCACCTAGACCACTTCCACCACCTCCCACCTCCACCCCTTCCACCACCTCCTACCTCCACCACTTCCACCACCTCCCACCTCCACCCCTTCCACCACCTCCCACCTACACCACTTCCACCACCTCCCACCTCCACCCCTTCCACCACCTCCTACCTCCACCACTTCCACCACCTCCCACCTCCACCACTTCCACCACCTCCCACCTCCACTTCCTCCACCACCTCCACCACTACCTGCCTCTACCTCCACCTTTATCACCACCACCAATAACAGCTTTGAAAAACTATAATGAACAACCCATAGAATTCAAGGCAGGATCTCTATCTTCTAAACTGCTCAATAAAATAACAACAAACAAGAGAGTTTACATAGTAAAATCAAATGGACCAAGACAACAAGAACAAATAAAATGAAATAAAGTATGAAAAAAGTAAATAAAGCAAGGACATATAAGACAAAATGGCAGAAGTAAAGTCAATCATGCTGTTTTGATAGTAAATTTTGACTATGAAATATATTCCCCATTAAAAGGAGTAAAATTTGATAATTAAATTAAATGCTTTTAAAGGTAATGTTTATTATAAATTACACACATAATTTAGAAATAAAATAAAAAGCAAAATATCAAGAAAACACTAACAAAGGAAAGCACAAATGGAAATTATAATATCAGACAAAATATTTCAAGTTAAAAATCATTAAAGGAATAAAGTAAATCATTTCATGTTGTCAAAAATGTTTACTCTATAATGAAAACATTATAGCAAAAAATCTTTTGTGTTCCAACTAATGGACTCATGTCATAATGGACTCATATCATAATGATATGATATGAAAACAACACTAATTGATAATAGTTTCTTTGCCTAGAACATTTGTGAGAAATTATCCCTCACCCATTCTAATGTGCATAATTCACAAAGAATTGTGAAAAAATAACAAAGACATAAGAAAGCTACGATGGTTCGTTTTATGCATCTACTTAACTGGGCCATGGGATGCCCAATATTTGGGTAAACATTTTTCTGAGTGTGTCTGTGAGATTATTTCTTGATGAGATTAACATTTGAATTATTATAATACATAAAGCCGATGGCACACCCCAATATGGGAGAAATATATTCAATCCTCTGAAGGTCTGAATAGGAAAAAAAAGAAAAAGAAGAAAAGACTGAATGAGGAAGAATTCAACTCTCTGCCTGATTTCCTTCAAGCTGGGACATTGGTCTTCTGCCCTTGGATTCAAATTCAAACTGAAGTATGTACCATTGGCTCTCTTGGTTCTCAGGACTTTGGACTCAGACTGGAACTACACCATTGGCTCTCTACACTGGATCTCTAGCTTGCCAGCTGTAGATCTGGAGACTTCTCAGCCTTCACAACTACATGAGCCAATTACTTAAATAAATATCTTTATAGATGTAGAGCTAGAGGTAGAGGTAGGTATCTACATAGATATTTCCTACTGATTCTGTTTCTCTGGAGAACTCTGACTAATATAGATATAGTACTGAGAGTTGTTCTAGAGGAACAAAATATTAAGGATGAGTTTTCTGAATTCATTTGGGGGTTCCTGGAATGGGATCTCTAATCTAATTAAATTCAAAGATTGGGATGACTTTATTTCCACTAGTAAAGAGTGTGGGCATGTGGACATATCCTTTCTGCCTCCTATAACCAAAAAGGTACTTCTTCTCCCATAGCCAGGATTCGTGGTTCCAGGAATCTAGGGGTGGAAATGAGAGTGCCACCACTCAGTATCACCCCTAGTGACCAATAGCAAAACTTCTGCTTCTTGTTCTCCTGACTCTATGCTCTGCTGATGTAGTAGTTAGGCCTAGTGTTTAGCTCCAGCGTAAAGAACGCTTCTACCAGGAGACACAGCAAGGATTCCATTGAACTGGAAGTTAGGACGGACATATGGCCATTTTCGGCTCCTCATGCCTCTGAATCGATGGGCAGAGAAGAGAATTACAGTGCTGGCTGGGGTGCTTGATCCTGACTCCTTGGGGGAAACTGAACTGCTGCTTGACAGTGGAGGCAAGGTCAGGATTACAGGAGATTCTTTAGAGTTTCTTTTAGCGTTACCATGACTTGTGATTAAGGTCGATGAAAAATCACAACAACCAATACAGGCAGAACCACTAAGGATACAGACTTTTCAGGAATGAAGGTTTAGAATCACCTCACTAGGTAAAGAACCATGACCAGCTGAGTTGCTTGCTGAAGGCAAAGGGAATGCAGAATGGATAGTGTAAGAAGGTGATTATAAATACCAGCTACCACCACATAGAAATGAGTACCACAATGGTCATGAGTATTTCCTTATTATTTTCTTATATGTTTGCATGTATGTGCCTTTGTGTGTGTGCCTGTGTTTATTTGTAGCACGATGGACTGAATATTTGTCTCTCCCCACCAAATCAAAGTTCATGTGTTGAAACTTGAATTCCCAGTGTAGGGATACCTGGGTGGCTCAGTCAGTTAAGCTTCTGCCTTCTGCTTAGGTCGTGATCTCAGGGTCCTGGAATAGAGCCCAATGTTGGGCTCCTGCCTCTGTGCCCCATTCATGCTCACTCTCTCTCTCTCTCCCTCCCTCCCTCTCTCAAATAAATAAATAAAATTTAAAAAAAGAAAAGAATTCCTAGTGTATTAGGAGATGTGTCCTCTGGGAGGTTATTAGGTCATGAGGGTGGAACCCTCATGAATGTGATTTGTGTCTTTAGAAGAAGCCAGAGATCCAGGGACCTCTGTTTCTATTGCTTGAAAAATACAGGAAAACAGCAATCTGTATGCAACCCAGAAGAGAGCTCTCACCAAACCTGATCATGCAGGCTTCCTGATCTCAGACTTCTAGAATTCTGAGAAATAAATGTCTATTGTTTCTAAATCACTCAGTCTATGGTACTTGGTTATAGCAGCCTGAGCTGACTAACACATATACTAAGCAATATTTTTATTTTCTCTCCTCTTTTATTCCCTTACAATGTAATATAAAATGTATTGACTTTTATCATGGTATTTAAGTATTGTTGAATGTACATCATAGCATGTAAGTTGCAGGATATCAAGGAGCAGAGTAACATTACTCAAGGACATTACCTTCTCTTCTGGGGCAGTCCCTGTGTTTTCGATGGTACAGAAGAGCTTTGCACCATTTTAGGCAGAATTATGACTTTGTTATTACCTTCATTTAGAGACCCAGTATTGTTTAAGGAGATGTTTATGAAATCCCATTGGCAAAGGTGTATTTGGGTCTTATCCAATCCTTTGAAGGCCTGAATAGAACCAAATGGACTAAGCGAGGAAGAATTTGCTGTCTCTGCCTGTCTTCAAGCAGAGACATTGGTCTTGCTTTGCTTTCTGACCCAGACATGGACTGGAATTTACACCATCAGCTCTCCCAGGTCTCCAGCTTGCTGACTGCTGATCTTCGACTTCTCAGATCCCATAATCCTATAAGCCATTCCTTATAAGAAATGTATATCACAAGGACATATACATAGGTCTCCTATTGGTCTATTTCTCCGGAGAACTCTAATACAAAAGCATATATGAAATAGTATATGTGCATTTTAAGGGAAAAAAATAACACGAAATCTTTATACCTTCTACCCAGAACAAGAAACTGAATGTTTGTTTTGTTTTTTAATTAACATCTTAATTTTATTTTATTTTTTTTCAGTGTTCCAAGAGTCATTGTTTATGCACCACACCGGCCTCTCCTTTGTCTCTCTCAATAACTGCCTGGGCCTGGAAGTGACACATATCACTTTCACTTATGGCCTATTTATCAGAACTGGTCACATAGCTTCCGTCTAAGTGACAGAGTGAGAGAAATGTGGGGAAGCACATAGAAACATGGTGAATTTGAACATTTCCTACCATACAACCACTATCAAATATCTATCTATATATATAGCCATGTTTCTGATTTCCTTATTTGTTCTATTGGTCTATGTGTCTATCTCTGTTCTATGACTAGATTGCATTTATTAATATAGCTTTAAAATAAATCTTCAGGGCACCTGGGTGGCTCAGTGGGTTAAAGCCTCTGCTTCTGGCTCAGGTCGTGATCTCAGGGTCCTGGGATCAAGGCCCGCATCGGGCTCTCTGCTCGGCAGGGAGCCTGCTTCCTCCTATCTCTCTGCCTGCCTCTCTGCCTACTTGTGATCTGTCTCTCTGTGTCAAATAAATAAAATCTTTAAAAAAAAATAAAATAAAATAAAAAATTAAATAAATCTTCATATTTGGCAAAATATTTCTCTTCAATTTGTGAATTGTTCAAATTTAAGAAGTCTTTCACCCACCTTGTTCACTTCCACCTTCTATTTGTAACTACTTTTATTATTTTCTTGAGTGTGTTTTCAATGTTTCTTTATGCAATTATAAAGGTACACAACATACATGTTCTCTTTTTAAAAGATTTTATTTATTTATTTGACACAGAGAGAGAGANGCCTCTCTGCCTACTTGTGATCTGTCTCTCTGTGTCAAATAAATAAAATCTTAAAAAAAAAATAAAATAAAATAAAAAATAAAATAAATCTTCATATTTGGCAAAATATTTCTCTCCAATTTGTGAATTGTTCAAATTTAAGAAGTCTTTCACCCACCTTGTTCACTTCCACCTTCTATTTGTAACTACTTTTATTATTTTCTTGAGTGTGTTTTCAATGTTTCTTTATGCAANCGATGTGGGCCTCGATCCCAGGACGCTGAGATCATGACCTGAGCCGAAGGCAGAGGCTTTAACCCACTGACCCACCCAGGCACCCAACATACATGTTCTTAATTTGTCTTTTCTTCCACAAAATTGGCTTGTTTTATATATATATATATATATAATATATAAATAATATATTTTACATAAATAAATATGTTCATATAAATATATAATATTATAAAATATATTATTATATATTTATACACACACACACACACTATTCTGCATCTTGGCTTATTAACTTAGCAGCATACCCCGGATATAATGTTATCAGAGGGTATTCTCATTTTTTCCAATAATAATAATTATAATTCCATTTTGATACACACTTTCAAGATGTTATTATTACAGACAATCTCATAATGTCATTTGGAGAGCATAATTATATCCACAGCATTGACTCCCAGAGGCAAAATGCTGGGTCAATTTTAAATTGTGTGTGTGTGTGTGTGTGTGTGTGTGCACGTGCATGTGCTATCCAGAAGATTTTCATTTTAATGTGGCTGAAGTTATTATTTTTTGCCACTGACTTAATTTTAAGAAACCTCCTTCACTCTGGGCTCATAAAGAAATGATTTCAAGAGGCGTCCGGGTGGCTCAATCACTAAACATCTATCTTCAGCTCAGGTCATGATCTCAGGGTCCTAGGATCAAGCCCTGCATCTGGCTCCCTGCTTGGTGGGAAGCCTGCTTCTCCCTCTCCCACTTACCCTGCTTGTGTTCACTCTCTTGCCGTCTCTCTCTCTCTCTGTCAATTAAATAAATAAATAAAATCTTTTAAAAGAAGTGATCTCATGACTTTTCAGACTTTTATATATTTGTTTAAGCATTTGATTCATTTGCAGTTTATTTAGATATAAGGAATAAACTATGAATAACTTTATACTTTTTTATCTTGTTATCATTGGCACTTATTGTTATTATATTGGCTTGTCTAGAATAGTGTTGAATAGAAATACTAATTGTCTCTTGTTTTCTTGTTGATCTGAAGAGAATAATTTATTTATTTATTTTATTAATAATATTAATTATATTAATATAGTAATTATTAATAATATTAATTATATTATGATCAATAATATATTGATTATATTAATAATTAACAAATACTAATATTAATTTTATTGATTTATATATTTATTTCTTTGAGAGAGAGAGACCACACAGCAGGGGAAGGGAAAGAGGGAGAGAGAGGTCCTCAAGCAAACTCCACACTGAGTGTGGAGCCCAACAAAGGGCTTGATTCCATGTCCCTGAGATCATGACCTGGGCCAATCAAATGTTGGGCCCTTAACTGACTAAGCCACCCAGGGGCCCTAGAGAAAATACTTCCAACATTTCACCATTAACTATGATGTCTCCAAAATGACATAGATGTGATTTTTGAGGTTAAGAATGTTTATAATTTCATTTTGTTTTGCTTTATTTTAGATCCATGAATTGATATTGAATTCATTAAACACTTCCTCAATTTACTTATTGAAGTGATTATATATATTTGAAATCAATTTGAGGTTTCTTTATTATTTACATTCCACCAGAAGCATAACTTTTAATTGAATGGCTCAAAATTAATAAGCTAAACATCCCTAGTAAATGTTAGGAAAAAAAAACAGTAAAAACAAACTAAAGGAACGATAAAGAAAAGGAGCAGAAATTAATAGTCCCCAAATATAACAAAAGCAAAGATCAACAATGGCAACCAAGGCAAAAGTTTGTTCTTTCATTTTCTTTTTTATTGTAGTGTAATTGACATACAATATTATATTAGTTTCAAGTGTTGTTCTTTTTTATTATCCCATATACACTAAAAATTTGCACAAAATGCATCTGTAAAATACAAATGAGAATAGGAAAGACATCTAGAGATCGGCGAATAGAAGTACCTTAATACTGAATTTATTCTTAATACACTTAATACTAGATTTTAAAGGGGTCATCAAAAAACCAAGTGCAATAAAGTGTAATCCCATGAAGGCATGTGACTGAAATTTAAGAACACTAAGATAAGATTATATACAAAAGATGAGAAATTATAATGGCATAGGACTTTTCAAAGGCAACATTAGGGCATGCTGAAGAACAGCGTGGTGCCTTCAAAACTCTAACAGAAAATGTCTTTCAAACTGAATTCAATATCCAAAGTACTAAGTGAATGTATAGATTAAAGCTATTTTCAGAAACACAAAATATTTTTCGAAGTAACTATCTTTGCGTCCTTTCTCTGCATCTTTTTTCAAGAAGCTATTGGAAGATCTGATTCAGGAAAAAGAGTAAAACCAAGAGAACATGGGATTCAGGAAATAGATGATCTTACTAGAAAAGTGTGGAAGGTGGTTCCTCCATATGATGCATGTACTAATTTTTTATTGTCAATTTTGCACATTGACGTTGTTTGCAATTTTTGTGAAATAGTAAGAATTCTACAATGTTGTCTTTTGTATAATAATTTTATATAAATTCCTAGAAACAATCATTCTGTGTAAAAATTCTTCCTACATGTTGTCGGAGTGTTTGATGTCTTCTCATTATGGTTTCCAACATCTGAGTGGGAATGGCTAGGAGCTTGTCCACTTTTCCTCCTTTAATATTCTGTACAGTCCCGAAATTGACTGCTCAGTAGGAGAAGGTAAACTTTCTGGATAAGGCAGAATAATTACGTCAGGGAGGTCATAAGAAGATACACTCCTAAGCAAGAACTTTCTGTAAGCTGCCAGGCTTGTTCAAGCTCAAGAGGCAGGGGAACTCACAGTTCCCACCTTTCATTTGGGTCTACTTGCTCTTTTCATGTCTATGGTGTTATTAGGAATATGCCCAAGTTGGCACCAAAAAAAAGTTAGATGAACTAAATTCAGGTGTGGGTCGAAATCAGGTGTGCTGTGTATCTCAATTTAAAGCACAACAATTGGGAACTAGAAATGGCACATTCGGGCGCCTGGGTGGCTCAGTGGGTTAAAGCCTCTGCTTTCGGCCCAGGTCATGATCTCAGGGTCCTGGGATCGAGGCCCGCATCGGGCTCTCTGCTCAGCAGGGAGCCTGCTTCCTCCTCTCTCTCTGCCTGCCTCTCTGCCTCCTTGTGATCTCTCTCCCTCTGTGAAATAAATAAATAAAATCTTTAAAAAAAAAAAAAGAAATGGCACATTCATCTTTCTGACTAAGATTAAATACAGCTTTCTGCCCTACTGACTATATTTTGAAAGAAATCCAAACACCTAGCATCAAGAAATCCAAACACCTGTGACAATTGTAAGAAGATTTTATAAGGAAAATCTCTGCCTTTCTATTTAAAAAAAAAATCTCACTACCTGGCAACAAGCTCCTCTCTTGAGAGGGCTCAACATTCATCTGTAGGATTCCTGGCAGAAAGTGAGCATTCAGAGATAGAGTAAGAAAAAGTCAGAATAGAGATGTCTAGCCGAGAAAAAGTGCAGGGTGTGGCTCTCGGTTACATGGTCTGTGGTCTTGAGTAATCTGCTAATTTGTGCTTTATACCGAGTATTCTACAAATCTCAATCCTAATGAAAATGTCCGTATGGGGAAGCCCCACGTTGTGATACCTGAATTTGAGAAAAACAATTCTGACCTATCATTCATGCGCTTTTTCCTTCAGCATTTTGGACATTTGGGGAAAAGGTCCAATGAGTAGATAAAGATGACAAGTTCTAAAAAAATCCGTGTTTCCTTGGGCAAATAATAAAAAAAAAATTAAAAAAAAAAAAATCCGTGTTTATTAAACCAACTNTTTTTAAGATTTTATTTATTTATTTGACACAGAGAGAGAGATTACAAGTAGGCAGAGAGGCAGGCAGAGAGACAGGGAGAGGAGGAAGCAGGCTCCCCGCGGAGCAGGGAGCCCGATGCGGGCCTCGATCCCAGGACGCTGAGATCATGACCTGAGCCGAAAGCAGAGGCTTTAACCCACTGAGCCACCCAGGCGCCCCCAATTCCCTTTTGTCACATGAAGCCGATGTTTTCTTTTTTTCTCTTTTATCAGAAATTAAATATATATAACATACAATTCAATAATATTGACAAGAGTATGTAAGCCTCGCAATTTTTCATCTATCTTAGTATGTAAAGCTTAGATGAAATAACAACAAATAACAAGATGAAAAAGCCAGAATTTTCCATGCCCTAATGGCGAGTTCACAGAAATAGTATCAAGGTGTATGATGAAGCTTTGTGCACACTTGAGTACAACCTTTGTATCAGCAGTTTTGGGACAGTTATGACTGCCTTTAGACTTCATGAAGGGTTACATATTTTTGAGAGGAAGAAGGAGCCATAATCATTTTTTGTCTCTTACCAGCAAGATTCTCAGTGTTTGGTAGTGGCTGTTCTATGGTCAGTGTGAGGAAGATTGGGGGGGCCACCTTACACCATCGCCTTAGATGAGTGCTGATTTCTCTCTTTCCTAAGAGGGAGCTATGGGATTAAACCTCTAAGATATAATGAAACAATTTAACTTAATACGGTTCTTAGTTTCAACATTAATTTTAAAAACCAAATTATCACATATTTCTACTTTCCCATTATAAAGAAAAAAAAGGATTTGAAGAGAGTTATGGTGGAAGAGGAACACCATAAAAATAACAACACAGAAAAGGAACAAAACAGAATTAAAAGGAAAAAAACAAATTATACCATACCTTAGCTTAGTATCAAGACAAGTCCTAACTACATAGCTTAGAATCCAAAGTGAACAGAAAAATGTGACATGTCATAATTCTCTCAGCTCTTACAGGGAATTCAGTTCCCAGATCTCTATGGCTTTGCTAGGAAGTCCAAAGCTGCCGTTTAGAATATAATCCAGTGAAGGTAGATCTGTTATACGCTCAGGCACTGTAACAAAATATGCAGCCATAAGACGATATTTTGATCCAAAGGAGTCATTTAAATTACTTAGAAAAGTGGTCATACAGCTTGTCTCTTAAATTACCTTTAGGAAATGTCTTTTCTTTCCACCAGGACTTTGACAGAAGCTGTATGCGAGACCAAGCAGCAGGATACTTTCATCCAGGACTTGGGTAATAGGTAGGTTCTACTGTTAATTAGAGCAGCAATTTATACCTCTTGGGTTTGGAAAACAAGTACTGTGTGAAATGCCAGGACAGGTGGACTGCAGCACTCCGATGAGTACAGCCAGCTTCTTAGGAAGTAAATTATATCTCCTCCAGCTCCCGCATGCATGCTTGGGTGAGGACTTCAAGTTCCTCACTGTGGACCATGACAAACATGGTCTCACTCTGAAAAAGTTCAGAGCATCCATTGCCAGAAACACATCAGCACAGCTGAAAAACCTCAGTAATACAACAGAACAAGAATCAAGTTCTAAGAACGTGATCTCCCCATGTGCCTGCCAAGCTAATTTACTTACTACGAAAGGCAGTTTTATGAAGCCCGATCAAATGACTACCTAAATGAGTACAGTTCAATATGCAAACAAAACAAAACAAAACAAAACAAAAAAACAAAAAAGCAACAAAAAAAAAAACCTTTCTAAGATTTTCAAAAGTAATGTTAATTAATGTTTTGGAAATGAAAAAATAGCAAAGCCATTGTTCCTTCAGGTCATTCCTATTTTATCGTGATGAAAACAAGCAGACAGCATACAGGAAATTGCTTTTCCTTATCTCTGTTTTAAGGGAATCAAATAATCAATTAATCTAAAACTGGTTTCAAGCAATCAGGATAGAAAATTTATGTAAGGTATGTTACCAAGGAGGGACCAAGGCTCACTCTTGCTTTTGGTTGTGGCATTTTACAAAATGTACAGACACACTAATCACACTAGGTACAGACACACTAATTACACTGGTTATTTTATAGAAGTAACACTTTTTACTGTTTCATTTTCTCAATATTTTTCAACCGAATTTTCAATCCTTAAAATGTCTTAAAGCAAAAATTCTTTAAGGGGCAATGGGGAAAGTCAGTTTGGGCTGCCATAACAAAATACCATACACTAGGTATCTTAACAGAAATTTATTTCTCACCGTTCTGGAAGCAGGAAGTCTGAGATCAGGGTACCAGCAGCATTGGGTTCTGGGGAAGGCTCTCATTCTGCCTTGCAGACTGCCACCTTCTGGCCGTGTCCTCACATAGCAGAGAAAGAGGGCTCAAGCAAGCTCTCCAGAGTCTCTTCTTATTAGGGCACTAATCCCATCATGAAGCCCCCACCCTCTTGCTATTCTTACCCCATTACCTCCCTAAATCTCCATGTTCAAATGCCATCACACTAGCAGTTAAGGCTTTAACATGTGAACTTTACGGGGAACACAAACATTCAGTCCTTAACATCTACCGAACCGAGATTCTAGGCAGAGTGAAAATCAGGGTCAAAACCAAGTTGTGGGAAGCAGGGAACCAGAAGCAGAGGTGACTAGGCGGGGAGACGGGTTTAGGAACACTTCTGAAAAGAGAACTGATGAATTAGGCACCTGTGTCAATTAAGATTATTCTCCGAAGATAATAAAATCTATGTCTGGGTTCTGAGGGGACTTTATGTCCTTTAGGAACTGAATGGCTAGGATACTTCCCACTCTTTTGCTCTGTATTCTTAATGTCTAGTCGTAGTCATTGTGTGAGTTTGCTATTGACACATCCTTATGTATTTTTGAATCTGCCTTTGTTTAGTAATCCCAACTAGTATGAAGCTTCTTGAGGGCAGACTGTGCTGCTCACCTCCCATGTACACTTCTGAATGACTACGTTAGGAGCCAATTGCATCCATAATGTTATTTTTTTAAATTATTTACCAAAACTCTTGCTCCTCTCATATTCCTTCTCACACTAGACCTCACATTTTCTTCAGCTTCACCTTCGTTAATAAATTCATCTTTCCTTTCTTCAATCACGTCATTGTAGCTTTCAAAATTTTCTCTACAAGAGCCATATGTAGTTTACATTTAACATTTTTATATACCACTTGAGATTTTCTTAAACTATATTTTAAAGAAGAGTTTGCATTTTTTTTTTAAATCAGGGTTTTTTTACTTCTGGGAAGTTGTAAGTGGAATGACAAACATTTGAATCCTGACTTCTTTAGGACATATTATTCTTAGGATGAGTTATGAAAAATTAGAATTTTGCCTTTGACTTTGTGGGTAATTTTGACCCAATTGCCATCGCTAAATGTCATCAGAAAGTGTTAATTCCTGGCAGGCCATCTCTTGAGAAAGTGATCATTATACGTCAAAAAAAAAAAAGATACCATTTTCATGTATATATATTTTTGTGTCCACTGTGAGGCATGGTTACCTTGAAAGAAACCAAAGTTGTTGTTTTTTTCTATTTTGCAACAGAGCTGTGTCAAGACAAAAATCATAGTATTTTTAGCCAAATATTTCTGTAATATTTTTCTGATTATAAGTAATATCTTCTCATTATGGAATATTTGGAAAATATGAAAACTGTTATGAAAAAGAAAATTCACTTGAAGCACAGATATAAATAGCATTAACCTTTTAGGGCATTTCCTTTTATTCTCTCTGTGTGTATAAATATATTTTACAAAACAATGTGCATTTATTTCCATGCCTTGCCATTTTCCATAGCATTATATTAATAGTGTGTTTCCACGTCATTAAAAGTCTCAAGAGTATCATCTCTAATAGGTGGAAAATACTCTATTGATGGTCATTTTTTTTGGTAACAGCCTTATTGAGATATAATTTATATACTTAGATTTATATAATTCATCCACTTAAACAGTTGAGTGAATTATATGAATCTAAGTGTATAAATTATATCTCTAGCTTCATTCATACTGTGGTGTATACCAGTTCTTCCTCCCTTTTTATGGCCAAATAATATCCCATTGTAATGGTTATGTTTTTAAGGTAAGTCTTTATAAGATAAGTATATTGATTCTAGGCTTGTCATACTTGGTGAAATTTGCTTATAGAGTTTTATAAAGTAAAAAGGATCATTTTTTCCAACATTTTGAAGTCAAATATATTGATTTTTTTCTATTCTCAGATTTTCTTTCTTCTCCATTCATTCTACAAGTAACAGAATACAAAATACTAGGCTTTGTACAGGCTTTGTGAATACAATTATACAAAATTGACACAACCCCTGCCTTTACATTGCTATCTTTATCATACAAATGAAGATATAATCAAAATTTAAAAGCTGGTCAGAACTATCAGCCCCCTCTAGCTGTAGCCCACCAGAAACATACCTGTAGTCAAATAAAGTTGTGTTTTTGACACATTGCTATGAGAGAGAATACATACCATGGTGAGGGGTATTGTAGTGTTGGGGGCTTACGTTTCATGATTTTGGAGAAAGTTCAAGAAACCATATTTTTGCTCTGAATTAAGTGCTATCAGAAAGTAAGGACAATTCTAAGGTATCTCAATAATTTTTTATCTCAAGGCAGGAGAAGGAAGATAAAGTTACAATTGATCAAGAAACACCAGGCACTCGTGTAGCTAAAGGAGGGGCTGTCTGGTCACTTTGTGACTTGGACAGTTCTTGAATTTGGCTGTGCTCAGTCAGACATGACTCCATAAAATTCCATAAAAACAAGGGGCCTTGTTTTTGTTTTACCCCATCACTGTCACAGAGTGGCTTTGTCTGCTATGGGCTGTGACACTATGTCCAGCAGAACACCATGGCCCAGCTGTTAGAATCAGGACAGCTCAGCTGACAGTCATCAGGGCTACTTTTATCTTCTTAGTATCCTCTTTTGGCCAAGGGCAGACAAAGGTAGCCTGCAGGACATGAGTGTACAATATTATTGTTATGGTTGCCATGATTTTTCTTATTAAGAGATTTTCTGGAGACAACTGTCTATAGTTGGACTTGGGTTAGTCCTTCCTGCTCCTTGTGCTAGAAGAGCTGAAGGTAAACTGTCTGATATGACAATGATGGTCCAATAACTTTTCAGATTCTGGAAAGGATCAACTGGGCAACTGTTACTCACTTAATCACCAGTGGGAAAAGTGCTGATGAGTCCTTGTAAGAGAACCTGAAACAAGAGTCTAAATGACCATACCCGGGCAATGAAAATATGCCCCCGTATTCATCTGGGTCTTTTCTACAGATCTGGTTAGCTTTTGTCACCCCCTAGTCATGGGTTTTTTAAACTTTGATCTATAATATTTATATAGGTGTAGCCAGATGTGTTTATTCCAAGCATAAACTGTCCTTTGGCTTACTAAAAGGAAACCGAATGCTACGTAACAGAGCATGCTAATGCTGGTTACCAAATTCAAGCTGTTTTGTTGGACCTACAGTACAGAAGTTGTGTTCTCATAAACAGTAGTGATTTAAAGGGGTAGAGAATCTTGGAACACTGAAAAAATAAAATAAAATAATAAAAATTAAAAAATAAAGGGGTATAGAATCCAATGGAAATGTTAGTATTAAATATCTCAACAGAAGGGAGCTGATGCTTGGTCTCTTAAAATGAGAAACTTTTCAGAGTGGGGTTACACAGCTGCTAAAAAGCTTTCTGGAATATCTCTGAAGAGAACAAACAACATTTTAGCCAAAAGGTCCTAATATTTTTCACTCCTGATGGGCTACATTTCTCTGGTAGGGTTGACAGTTCTGGCTATATAATTTGCAGCATCTAATGAAAAATGAAATAGAAACCCATTTGTTCAAAAATTATTAAAAATTTCAAGAGGGCAATAGCAAAACACTAAACCATCCTGAAATTCTTAGGGCACGGCTATGAGACTGCAAAAGTCACATGCCCATGAATATTTATAATAACTTCGGTAGAAATGCTTTATTGATATTGGGTCAAGGCCCAATTTTTACAAGACTGAAATCTAGGTTAATTTCATAACATATTCACAGGAAGAACCTATATCAGTGTATTTTGGAGGGTGCTTGGGTGGCTCAGTTGGTCAAGTGTCTGACTTTTGATCTCATGTCTTAACCTGGGGTCATAAGTTCAAGTCCCATGTTAGGCTCCATGTTGGGTGTGGAGCCTGCTTTAAAAAAAATAAAAGGGGGTTGGTATTTTGGTGGCCATGAGCGCACATGTTGTAGAACTCCAACTAGAGGGAGTGTAACTGACCAAGGCCCCAGCCGCGGCTCTCCAAATTCCATCACCATGTTTGAATGGACACTGCCATAGGTTGTTGCTCGCAAGTAAGTAAGCACCTGAGTGATACGAAGACAGTGCCAAACCTGGGGTGCAGAAAACTTCTCTAATGAGCAATTTTGCATTGTGGGCTCCCCAGTGGCTTTGCTGACTTCATTAGATTGCACGGTGATCCAAGATGCTTTCACCCTACATTCTTTTCTTCTCCTTCACTCAGGTTTAGAATTACTTGGGTTCTGATGGCTCTTCCAGCCTCTCCCTGCTTCTTCCCCATTTTTTCTCACAGACATTTCTTCTAAAAAGTTATTTGAATCTGCTTCTTCTTGGACTAACACAAATGGTATCAGATATAATCTGAGAAAATAGGTGGTAAGAACAGGACTTGAGAATGGCTCACTCATTGCTCAGCAGATGAGAAGATGTCTCCTGCTTGGTAGATAGGGCACGAATAGTCCCTGACATATGGTGAGGTCGCAGTTGCTAAAGATTGCACTGACACTGACCTGATCAATGTCGTGATATGGCATGATAATGTGTCAGGTGTGATGCTGCAGACATTTGAAAAACATGGAAGAAACAATGTCTTACAAAAGACAGCAAGACAGCAAATTCGGGGTAGTTGATTATAATAAAACTATATTGATATCCTACAGAAAGATAATGAGAAGAGCTGCTAACAGATAGTTAATGGTTGTATGAGAGACGGAATCTAGGGGGAAGCTCACAAAAAAGGCCCTTGTCACCTTCAGTGGAAGGACAAATACAACAGAACCGCAGGCAGAAGACCAAATCATCAAAGTCTCTGAGAGCTCCAGAGATGTCAGAACCCTCAGCCAAGGCAGGCTTTTATATGAAAGTCAATGCTCTGGTGGGAAAATTCTGGGATCCTGAAAGAGGAGATGGGAGCATCTGGATTGATGACTCTGACAATGTTTATAGCATGTCTACCCTTAGACCCTCCAGGCTTTGGAGATGGCCCATCCTTCCTTGGTGAGGTCTACTACTCCCACTGTGCTAGAACATGCTGCGGAAGCCTCTCTACTACAGCAGAACAGATGTCCTGTCAGGAATTGCCTCTATCTTCTCTCCCGGCCATTAGGTCAATCGCTACTGTCAAATCCCAGCCTCAAAAAGCTGGGAACATGGTGGTCCTGATAAGAGAGGAAAGAGACCAGAGATGAAATAGTTTCTAGAATTAGCTGACATGTACTGGTCAGAGATTAGGGGAGCATCCTGGGATAGGATTTTGAAGGTATTTGATCAAGGGAGCCAGGGTATAAGACTCAAGAAGCAAGAATTTCTTCACCTGGGGGCCCTTGCTCTTAAAACTCAGGATTTAATATATAATTGACTACCTTGCAGAGATAGTATAAACTTGCTTCTGGGGTTACTGGAATAAAATGTCTGGCAAATCTCAACAAAGTGGAAATCCTGATTTGCCCTGGCAGATGTTAGAAGGAGTAAAGGGGCTGACAAGAGGGCATGATGGAATAGCTCTGACCCAATGCCAGAGACTGACAAGAGGATTTGTTCCAGGGGAGGACCCGGAGGATATACCATTCCCCAATGGTAAGACCGGCACCAGATTCACCAAGAATTTAGTCATGGCCTCCTCTGCAGACCATAAATGTTGGTGGAAGATGCGGTCCCAGAGCTAGGATCATTAATGGCCACAGCAATGATGAGGCACTGAAGAAACAGAGACCAGATGGCAGCACTTGATGGCCACAAACCAGGAGGCCACAATTACCATACTGAGCAGAATGTGGAAGGGAGAGATAAGGGGCCTTGATTCACTGAAAGTAGCTGAGCTGTTTAACTGAGCATTGTGTTCTTAGAGACAAAGTAGACGGACGGTCAGCAAAAGAGCTGCTTATCATCTGTAAACAAAGGAACAAGAATTGAAGAACAGGAACCTAAAACTAGTTTCTCATTTAAAAAAAAACAAATGACTTCTTGCTAAGTTTCTACAATTCATTGACTGAAGAGGTGATTGCAGTCCTAAAAGGAAGAATCTTATAACATCAAGACAAGTATATACTGGATCTATTCCCTTAAGTCTTTGCCTAAAGAAACCTATAGCCACTTACTTAGTGATAGTATTCTGGGGAGCGGAAAATATCAAGCCTGGTGGGGACTCTTGGACACAGGTTCAGAGTCGCCGTTGGTAATCGGGAGACCTAAAGCATCACCATGGTCCCACTTTGAATGGGAGGCTTATATGTCCATTTGATATATGGAGTTATGCCTTTTGGTGTGCCCAGTGCATCCAGGAGCCACTAAGTAATCGTTTCCACAGTCCCTGAGTGCATCACTGGAATCGATACGTATGGCCATTAGAGTAACCCCTGTACCAGATCTGTGAGGTAAAAACTACCATGTGGGGAAAGCCAAATATAAAGTCGAAAATGCTCTCCCCCACAACTCTGGCCAACATAGTAAGACAAAAACGGCATCAAATCCACAGAGAAATGGTGGAGGTTGCTGGTACTAATAAAGACCTAGAGAGTGAAGAGTTAGTTACCCCTATCAGAAATCTATTTAATTCTCCAGACCAGCTCCCGCAGAAAGTGGATGGATCCTGGGGAATGACCGTAGACTAGTATAGACTTAACTGAGTAGTTTCGATGATCAAGTTGCCCTGTTAGATGTGACTGAATTGCTAGAGCATCTTAATAAGGTCTGGGAACATGGTATGCAGCCACTGACTTGGCAAACACATTGTTTTCTTTTCTGATTTTAAAACATGATCACAAGCATTTGGAGACATAAAAAATATTTACTTACAGTCTTTCTGTAAGGCTATGTTAACTCTCCTGTTCTCTGTCATAATACGATACAAGGATATCTGGACTGTCCACATCCCTCTGAACACCACACTTATTTGTTATGTGGATGGCATTGTGCTGACTGGACAGAAAACACAAGAATTGGCTGGTGTGCTGGAGGTCCTGATAAGACACACGTGCTCCAGAGGATGAGAGATAACCCCTGTTGAGATTCAGGGATCAGCCACTTAGGAGATGCCACGGTCAGGGACATGTGGGATAAAAATTAGAAGACAAATTGCTGCCTTTTATATCCCCTATCGAAAAGAAGGAAGCATAGAGCCTGGCAGGCCTCTTTGGGTTCTGTAAGCAATGCCCTGTATAACAAAGAAGGTGCCAGCACTGAATTGGGAACAGGAAAGGACACTGCAGCAGTCCTATGGTTTTGAAGGTATAGATGGTAGGAGAAGATGCAATATGGAACTTATGACAGACTCCAGTGGGAGAGTCACAACATAGATTCCTGGAATTCTGAAACAAGACCACACCGTCCATAGCATGAATTATAGTGTTTGAGAAACAACCTTTGGCACATTTCTGAGCCCTGGTAGAGATGGAATGTTCAACCATAGGATGCCAAATGACTGTATATTCAAAAATGCTTATAATGAGCTGGATTCTGTTGGACTCACCACATCATAGATTCAGATGAGCCCAGCAGCAATCCAGCTGAAAGATGAGGAAATATCTAAGCTATTTTATAGCTTGGTTGTCTCAGTTCATGTGTGCAAGCCAACTATGGACGGTGCCTACATTATAGATACCTATAGGGGTAGCCTTGAAAAATAGTAGAAAAGAATATTCTTCCCAATAGAGCTATGAGCAGTATATTTAGTGATTCACTTTGTGTGCAAGGAGAAGTAGACCAAGGTGAGACTAGGCATAGATTTGTTTAGGCCATACAACCCTGAACGCGCCCGATCTCATCCAATCTCAGAAGCTAAGCAGGGTCAGGCCTGGTTAGTACTTGGATGGGAGACTAGGCATAGATTTCCCTGCAGTGGCCAATAGTGTGGATGTCTGGTGAAGGACCTGGAAAGAAAAGGACTGGGAAAGTAAACACAAGGAAGTCTATGGTAGAGGCTTGTGGATGACCTGTGAGAATGGGCACTAAATGTGAATTAAATGTTAATGGCCACCCCTTGAAGGGCACTAAACAACCTAGTAGACAAAACGACTTGGCTGCATGATGTCAGTCAGTCCTTGTCATTGACCATTCCAATACTGCATGATGGCAGAGTGGTCCTGGTGGCAGAGATAGAACCCAACAGAATGGACTCTGACGTACCAAAGTAGGTCAAGCTACTCCTGCCTCTGAACATTCAATGGGTCAGCAAAGGAAACCAACACTAAGACCCTGTTATAGGAGTTTGCTAGAGCTACTGTAAAAAAGTACCACAAACTGAGTGGTTTGACCAACAGAAATTTATTTTGTCACCGTTCCGGAAGCTAAAAGGCTGTGATCAAGATGTCAGCAGGGTTGGGTCCTTCTGAGGACTGTAAGGAAAAAACTGTTCCAAGCCTCTCTCCCAGCTCCTGAGGGTTTAATGAGCACTCTTTGGTGTTTCTTGGCTTGGAGAAGCATTCACTGCTCTCTGCCTTCATCTTCACATAACGTTCTTTGCCTTTTGTATGTCTGTGTCCACATTTCTCCTTTACATACGGACACTGGACATTTTGGAATAAGAGCCCACCCTGCTCAGGTATGCCCTTATTCAATTAATTACATCTACAATGACCCTATTTCCGAAGATCACATTCTGAGATGTTGGGAATTAGGACTGCAACATATGAAATTTGGGGGGACACAATTTAACCCATAACACCCTGATATAGCACAACATTGGATCCCTTCCATCTTGGAGGCCATCTGTTTGTCCTCACCAGAACAGGCACTGTTCAAATACAGATTTTACTTTCTTGAGTAGAACTTCAGCTATCATTCTTATCTGGGGGCTTATATGATGCCTTTTTCACAGCCATGGAATCCCACCCAACATAACCACAAACCGGAGTATAGGAGTGCCCCCAGGACAACCCCTGTGCCATCCAGAGGCAGCTGGCCTCATACAACACTGGATTAGTTTCTAAAGGTACAATTGAAGCTCCCCAGTTCTGAGAAATCACACTGAATAATGGGATGTCATTCTTCAGGACAGAGTATATCTATTATATCAGAGACTCCAAGAACTTGCTCAATCCATTCTGAGAATAAACAATGACCAGAATACCTCATAGTCCATTTGGTCTCAATCCATTTCTTATTTCTACAGTGTTATCAGAATTATGATGTGGGTGGGTAGGACGTGCATTGCAAACATCCTTGGAAATGCTCTTAAAATTACCTCACCAATCTTGAGTCAATATCACTGCCAGTTGAGCTGTGCTATTATGGATAATACCCTGAAGCATTTTTGATACGCTCCATTATTATTATGTCTATCCCCTTAGGTAATGGAAAAACATATAGTTTTTTTAAACTTGTTTTCATAAGATTTTCTGCAGAAGATAAGAAACACTACAACATTTAAAGTCATGGACTAGCCCCAAATCGTACTTACTTTTAGTGTAAATATTTGCTCTTTTATCTTTTGCTAGCTGGCAGATCTGGGCATCGAAAATTGATTTCACCATTTGAACTGAGTTAATTTTGGGGAGTGGCTTATATTTCAAGAGTAAACTCAGATCTGTTATAACATAACCTGCATGACAATTTTCGATTTTTCTTTTGAAGTTAAGCCATCACCAAACAAAATTAAATGAAGGGTATTCAGGGAGTCTCTACTGGGTCTCTGCAGGGTTTGGAGACTTTCCTAACAGGTGAGCAGTCTCCTTCTTCTTGTAAGAGAAAGGGAGTGGCTGGGCTTATGTTGCAGCTTGGGAAAGAAGGTAACTAACTGAGAAATTCTGAGTGCGTTCTGTCTGCATAGGAGGTCATTTGTTTTAATGGAAGTCATTCCATTTTAATGGAAACCCTAGAACTAAATCAGTTGAAGCTTTCACAAGATTTGTAACTGCTGTAGGATGAAGTGGATATGCCTTGGCTACTGCATGTAATGAAAGACCGAAATGGGCAATTGGCTTTTGATGACTTCTACATATTGACTCAGTACCCTGTAATGGACTGAATGTCTGTGTTTTCCCCCCCAGCGTTCGTATGTTAAAATCCAAACCCCAGTGCGGCTATATGAAGAATAAGGAAGTAATTATGATTAAATGAGCTCATAGGGTGGGGCCCTGATCCAATAGGATTAGTGTCTTATAGAAAAGAAACACTAGAGCATTCAACTTCTCTCTTTTTTCTCTTTCTGTGCACGTAAATCAACAAAAGGTCATGGGGACACACCGTGAGAAGACAGCTGTCTGCAAACTAGGAAGGGGGTTCTCACCACAAACAGACCATGATGGTGTCTTGATCTCCAATTTCCAGCCTCCGAAACTGTGAGGAAAAAAATTTCTATAGTTTCAGCCACCCAGTCTGTGGTATTTATTATAGCAGCCCAACCTGACTAATACAGTGGCCAAAAACCTACCTACACTTCTCACGAGTAAAAATGAAAAAGGTTTATAAGTAAAGAATCCAAAAAATAAAGCATTTCCATAATTGTTTATTGTACCAGTCTTTCACTTAAACATGTGTTAAACAGAATATTTGAGGAACACAAGGAACCTCTGCCAATCTGGGTATAAAATGACTTAGTCATTTAACAGAAAAAAAAAACCCAAATTATAATTTTATTCCTTTCGTACATTATTTAACAACTTGTGTTTAGCAACTTGTTTATATAACTCTGTATGTATTAAGTACTCACAAATATATAAATATACACATAAGTGATAAATTTAAAACATGTAACTGTATCTTGAAAACAGAATTAACCCATCAATATGTTGAACAAAACAGTTATTATATTCAATTTACCATCTTGGTAAATTATAATAACTTTTTTAATAAAAAAGAGAAAATTATATTCATTATCATGTATATATATTTCTATTTTTCTGTAGTGCCATTTATATTATTATCTTTCACTTAAGTAACCAATGTTTTTTCTCCAAAAACAAGAGAAAACTGGAGGATTGGGGAAAAAAGAACAAAACTGTTTTGTCCTTTCCTCTGTGAACAGTCATCTCATGTCATTTTAATAATTTCAAGTATGACATATAAACTTACACATGTATAAAATGTTTCAAAGGAATTTTCATATTTTGTTAATTTATAGACCTTGGAAAAAGTAGGGTAAATTATAATTCTAACCAGTGTTTCATATCCGTTCATTACTTAGAAATTCTTCAGTCATCTAAAGATTATTTCTTAATTAACTTAAGCATTTTTTGAAGACAATCTGTCCAATAGAAATATATTTCAACCCAATATATCCAAAATATTATCATTTGAACATACAGTCAATATAAAATTCACTAATGAAATAATTTACATTCTTTTTTTTTTTTTTAAAGATTTTATTTATTTATTTGACACAGAGAGAGAGATTACAAGTAGGCAGAGAGGCAGGCAGAGAGACAGGGAGAGGAGGAAGCAGGCTCCCCGCTGAGCAGAGAGCCCGATGTGGGCCTCGATCCCAGGAGGCTGAGATCATGACCTGAGCTGAAAGCAGAGGCTTTAACCCACTAAGCCACCCAGGCACCCGAAATAGTTTACATTCTTTTAATTCTTCTGAACTAAGTCTTCAAAATCTGGTGTATGGTTTACACTCACAGTATATCTATGTGATCTAATGACATTGCAAGTGTTCAATTAAGTAGCTTCTGGCTACCATATTGCACAGTGTAGGCCTTGTGGCTAGTTAGAGATCTAGAAACTGCAGTTTTAGCTAACACATTAAGTTCTTAGGATTTGGAGCATTTCGAGAATTTTATTCAACTAAACTTTTTCAAAGGATATCTGCTATGATCGTTTCATTTAGTTGAATACGTTTGGATATAGTTTTAAAATTTGAAAACCAGGGAAGTGATGCATGGGTTAGGATCTACAAGATCTGTAAGAGGAAGTGGGGGCAACCAAGCAATGAAGGGGGGAAGCACACCCCAGGTGTGGAGGAAAAGCAAATGCAAAATTCCTGCTGCAACACTGCTGAGGAGGTGCAGAGATTGGAAAGGAAATTTGGTGGAAGCAGCAGTGTGGCCTGAAGTGGAGGTAAGACAAGCATGAAGCCATGCAGCAGGAGGAGATACAATGGCCCAGGGAACAGGCAGGCTTGTGGACCATGCCTCTGAACTACATCTTTTATAGCAAGAGCCATTTAAAACAAATCATACTGGAAAAGAGGAGAGAGTCAGGGAGAGCAACAGGGACTTGAGCACATTTACACTTTGAAAAACTCACGCGGGCTACATTAGGAAGGGCCGAGAGTGGATTATAGCAATTTAGTGTAGAAGCCAGGCAAACAGCTTTAAGCAAGACTTGGTGGTCGAGAAAGGGTAGTTGGAGTTGGGCGAGCAGAGAACAGTGGTCAGTGACGGGTCCATGTAATCAACTCTGCCCAGGAAATAGAGGAACTTGTCTTTTCAATAAGCCTAAGGATGGACACATTTTCCTTTGGGCTCCAATCAAAGTAAGGAGCTCAAAACTTCTTAACCAAAAGCATTAGAGAAAAATTAAATGGGTAATACAAAATCCTTTTTTGTAGACTTGGGATATCTGGTAGGTTCAATGAGGAGATGAGAATTGTTGATTGAGAAATGACCTTAGCCACTAGTTGGGATTGGATACATAGATACATTTTCTTCCTTCTTCAAAGCAAGGGCTTTGGAATTACATTTGGATTCGTGTTCTGTTTCAACTGCTGACAGTGAGAAAAGGTGAGCAATTTACCCATCTTTCTCAGCCTCCATTTCTAACTGTAAAATGATGACCATACTACTTCTGGGATAACTATGATGATTAAAGGTAACTAAATGTCAAGGTGCTAAATGTCAAGTATATTATATGCTATCCATTAATGACACCTATCAATATTTTATTCCATTGTCTTCCTCCCCAGTGTCCTAAATTTCTTTTAACTGGTGTAAAATAAATTTCTAGGCCCAGGATGGAGCCAGTCCTGACCAGGGTGCCTTGTCAGCAAACCAAAATTTAGATAATTTTTCATGTCTCTACAAATGCTCTGCTTGACCAGAAACATGGTATGTTCAGTCAGCCAATCCCCAAATGCCAGGTCAACTCAGGCCTCTACACTTGCTTTCTTACTCATTTTCTATTTTTCTCTTCCTTGTTCCTTATTCTTTATTTTATAAAAAATTCTGCCTTCTGCCCCATTTTTCAGTCCTCTGGACTCTTGGGAACAGAAATTGTCCACTGCATGAAGTTAAAAGAAGTTTGCTTGCATCACCTAAATTGTCTTCTTTAATCACTTTTAACAGTTGGTTCTGGGCTTGTCACAATTTGTGAAGTACTGGAAAAATAAAGCTTCATTTTTGGGTAAGCCAATAAGAATTTAAGGCAGCTCCCCTCAGTCTGCCTCCGCATCATGTAGAACCTAGCAAAAATATAGATCCCGAATCTCTACTCTGAGCCTACCTGTGGAAATTCTAGGGTGTGGGGCCCAGATGGTTCCATTTTAATAAGCTCCTCTGGTGATTCTTTGCCCATTAAATTTGAGATATAATCTTTGTATGGATGAAGGGATGGGGAAATGAAGGAGTAGCAGGTCAGGAGACCTGAAGGAAATATTTGAATACAGATTAAAAAAAAAAAACTGTGACCAGAAAGACTCATTTTAATGGGACTATTTCAAGTGCTTAATTAATAGGCTTGTGGGCCAGATATTATTGAGAAAGAATTCCTCAACATCCCTCAAATCCCATCACACAGTTACCAGCTCTAGTTGATAGCCCTAATAAATGGCCCCTAAAATAAACTACAACAACCAAGGCTTTAGTAAAGATAGGATACCACTTAAAAAAAAAAAGGCAAAACAAAACAAAAGAACCCCAAATCCTGTGGAAACTTCTATATGAATAAACCAGAAAATACCAAAGGAAGCAGGAGAGTTCACTGACATTCTTACTATTGGCTTAAATGATTTACAAGTTTAACAAAAAACTGAGCATGAATATGAAATATAAGACAGAGGTAACAGATGTTTTATTCATTGGAACCCAAATATTGGTTTGGTAGTCTTTATCATCTTTTTGAAAAGAATCTTAATCCAAGATGGTGGGACTGTATTGGTGAAAAACAAATATGCTGAGGGAAAGACACATGAAACATGGGGCTAAGTCCGGCTTCCAGGGGCAATGTTGCTGCCTATGCCAAAGATACCTCAAGTGGTTCTGCTGGTAGGCATTACACCACGTTGGCAGGCATTCATAAGAGAGGGTAGCTGAAAGAACACGCTTCTTTCCACAACAGCTCTGGGCCATGAGGCTGGAGAGGGCCTGTGGACAGGACTGTATTATGACTTCTGTGAACCCTAGAAGATTTTGTCTCATTTTCTCCATAAGAAATGTAAAACTTTATCTTTTATAACTATGTCAGTAGGTAGATGAATATAATCCAGGCTGAATGCATTCTTATGTACTATGATTATTACTATGCTCATATTGCTTACTTGACTGAAAAGAAACTCAGCATTTCCTGGGCCTCTGAAACTATCCTGGGCTCTAGGCACCATGTCTCTTCTGCCTTTTGGATGAGTTGGCCTTGACACAAGGAAGTAGCAGTGGCTGGAGAGGAAACCACAGAGAGAGTGGACCGCAGGTCCCTGACTGAATGGTGTTATTGCTCAGGGAAAACAGAAGAAAGGTTTTTCTGTTTGTTTGGTTTTGGTTTTTGGTTTGAGAAAGCCAGTGATAGGGGTCAGGGGCTGGGCAGAGGCAGAGGGAGAGAGAAAATCCCAAGCAGGCTCCATGCCGAGAACAGAGACCAGAGCTGAGTGAAGAGCCTGATCCCACATCCTTGCAACTATGACCTGAGCCAAAATCAAGAGTCAGATGCTCAACCAACTGAACCACCCAGGTGCCCCAGAAGAAAGATTATTTTTAAGAAATGAAGGAAAATAAACAGTGACGACTAGGTAAAACCTATTCTCTAAGGTCAGGGTTAACACAAACCCCGATCTGTAGCTTTTGCCGATTTTTGTGGTGTGCTCTCCTGTGGTCAACTTTAAGCTATGAGTGATTTAACGAGCAGTTTTAAGAATTCCTGGATATTTATCTATTGGCTCTGCAAGCCTATGTGAGCACACCGTAGCAGAGGTCTGTTGCCAGGGTTTAGAACATTTTAGCTTTCTGGGTAAACCCTCCAAAGCACCCAAAGATGAGGTAAGGAGGCTTCAAACCCAGTTTTTGCATGCCTTGATCACAAGAAAGCCTCCAGCTTCCCCCAATCCATTATGAATCATCTCCTAAAAATTACTCCAAAGTCAAGGACACCTAGAAAGACAAAGGAAAGCTTAACCTGTTCTGTAGTTATTATGAGAGTTGTTCCTGACGAAAACGAAACGTGAACACTATATTCTGTTCGTTTTAATAGGAGTTGGATCTTAGAGCCCAGGAATACCTTGGCCTTGTTCTCTGAAACATACAGACGAAAAATCTCTGGGAAGGCTTCGAAGTCAAACTATCTCAACCTGTCACTTGCCACAAGAGCTTCCGATCTTTGTTTCCTGCATCGGCCAAGAGAAACCAAGGCCAATGACCCTTTAGGTTGGATAGTAGAAGTCTTCTTGGAGTAACTATTTGTGTCTGTGTTCTTTCACACTCATACATTATCCCAAATAAGTAAGCCTCCCTTCTCCCAGTGAAGAGTATTTCCGATGGTCTCTAAAGAATATAATGGTAGAAGTTTCAACAAATAATAATGCCCTTGAGGAGGAAAGCTGACCCTTGTTTTATAGAAAACACACCATAGTGGGTCAAAGTGTCTTAAGAACAAGAAGGGTGGGTGTATATATATACACATCTATACACACATCTATATAATTTTATATATATGTATACAATCAACATGTAATTACATATATTATATCATTAATTACCTGAAATTATAAAATTGTACATTAATATATAACTACTATTAAATTATATATATACCACACACAAGAAATATACATATAATTAATATATAATTGTATTACACACACACACATACACACATACATATACACACACGCAGCATTGGTTTTCTGTGGTTTCTGTAACAAAGTACCAGTATTTGCTGGCTTAAAACAACACAAATCTGATATCTCACTCCTGGAGGTCAGAAGTCCAAAGTCAATCTCACAAGGAGCCCCCAGGTCTGGTTCCTCCTGGAGGATCTAGGGAAGAATCCATTTCCCTGTCCTTTTCAGCTTCTGGTGCTGACTCACATGTCCTTCCTTCCTTCACTCAATCTCTTGCTTCCATAGTGACATTTACTACTGACTAATCCTCCTGCCTCCTTTTTGTAAAGACTGTGATGGCTACTTTCATGTGTCAGCTTGACTGAGTCACAGCATGCCCAGATATTTGGCTAAATATGATTTCTGAGTGTGTCTATGAGGGTGTTTCTGGATGAGATTAGCATTTGAATCTATAGATTCAGTAAAGCAGACTGCCCTCCCCAAAGTGAGTGGGCCTCACCCAATCAGTTGAAGGTGTGAATAGAATAACATCAAAAAAAGAATTTTCTTTGTCTCTCTTCAAACTAGGATGGCAGTTTTCTTCTGACTTTGGACTTAGACTTGAACTGGACCTCACACTATCAGCTCCCCTGGTTCTCAGGCCTTCGAACTCAGCCTGGAACTATACCATTGGCTCTCCTGGGTCTAGAGAGTTCAGTTGCCATTGTCACATAAGCACATAAGCCAATTCTTTATTTTACAGATATAGATACACAAAGTGTCTTTTATATATTATACCATATAATATATAAAATACTTAATTTATAATTAAAATTAATTATAAATATTAATTATATCAATCAATAATACATGATAATATATGATATATTTTATGTTGTTTTTAATTATTTAATTAATAATTATATATATATATCTCCTGACTAATACAAGGTCTCATGTGATCACCCAGATAATCCAGATTAATTCCTCACCTCAAGATCTTTAACTTAATCACATCTGCAAAATCCTTTTCTCCAAAGATAACATTATTCATCTTAACACACACACACATCCAAACATTAGCAAATAAATTTAATATGTCTCTGACTTTTGTGTGTTTAATCTAAGTATTATAATTATAATAGAAACAAAATAGCTTTCAAGTTTCCACAATTAAAAAATAAATATTGTGGCATTTTAGTAGATAGCTTTAGCTTCTTCTAATTACAGCGAAACATTTATCTAAAATCTCTATAACAATGGTCTTAAAAGACTTCATCAATATTATCTTAATTTTGTTCTTGCAAAATCCAAATGAAACAGAATAGTTGTCAGGTATTTTGTGATAACAAATGCATTGCAAAAGACAAGTTATTGAAATAAAAGAAAGTGATTTATTAAAATGTTCTAAGTATCTCTGATTTATAGATAACTTTTTTTTTTGGTCCTTTAAATATCTTTAATCAATGGATTCCTTCCTTCATGTCTTTTTTTTGTTTTTCAGTGATCCAAGATTCATTATTTGATTTATAGATAACTTCTGACATGGAAGAAAATGAATAGGCATTGGGGGCTACATTATGGCTTAATCATAAGTACATAGATTAAATAAGCAATTGTTATTGGCTCCTAACTAGAAAATTTCCTAATATAAAATATACATACTATTTTTGTATCTACATCTCATTAGTTTTGTGTTTGTATGTTTTTTATTTTTAAAGTCCCACTCAAATCATAACAGATCACACCAGCGATGCATGTTTCACGCAATTATAGGATTAAGATTCAATGTCAGTTATTCTACATTTCAAAGAAAATTAACATCTGTCAATTCATATAAAAATGGATATCTTCCCATTAAAACTTTGGACATTTCCCAACTTCTCAATTATTGGCCTGTTTCAATATACTGTAAAATACTGGAATCAAGTGACTTCCTTTCATTCCTCTTGGTGTTCTAGAACATACCCGCGAGTGCATACAATGTTGGACGAACTCTGCTGATGCTCTACTACTTTCCTTTTAACATTTTCATAGTCTTTTATAACCAATTCTTAAATGGTAATTGAGATTAAATTTTCTGTAATTTTTATATAATTAATTTTTTCTTAATTTTAATTGACTTAATTAATTTTGTAATTTTGTAATTAAATCTTTCATAAAATTTTATTTATTCATTTGAGAGAGAGAGAGAGAGGAGAGAGAATGCACACAGGAGTTGGGGGAAGGGGCAGAGGGAGAGGGAGAAGCAGACTCCCCACTGAGCAGAGAACCTGACATGGAACTCGATCCCAGGACCCTGAAATCATGACCCCAGCTGAAGGCAGATGCTTAACCCACTGAGCCACCCAGGAGCTCCAGTTCTATTTTTATCCCCAATTTATGTCTATCCACAGGAGATGCCACTATCAGAAGAGTCTCCCCACAAAACATCTCTCTCTACTCCCTAGAAAAAGCCACAGCTTCTACCGTGGTTATTGAGTGTGCGTGCATGAGTGTGTGTGTGTGAGTGTGTGTGTGTGCGTGTGTGTGTGTGTGTGTGTGTGTGTGTGAATTATCTTCTTCTTTTGGCAGGTTTGTGGCTGTATATTTGCATATATTCCAGAGTCTCATTTTGGAGGCTCTACTGTTTGCTTTAGAGATGAAGGAATTCCCCTTCTAAAAACGGCCAGCGTCTTCTTGGTCCATCCCGGGATGGTCCCTTGCCTACCTGGGCTTGTTTGCCAGCCATTCCCGCCTACGGTGCTGCCCCGGCTTCATCACACTTCTTTCTCCTGCTCGCCGTGCCAGAGCTCCGTGGGGGGCCTGCTGTCATCACCCTCTGCACCTGTCCCAATTAGCAAGCCTGAGACGCTGCCAACTCAGCCCCTGTGCTGGTGACCGGCTGCGTCGTGTGACCTCACTGCTGGCAACCAGCAGCTCCATGGTATGTGGTGTCTAGACACCATTTGCTGGAATTGCTCAGTGGGCAAAAGCCGAGTGGCTGGAAGTTTCTCACAGCCGCGTTCAAAGGTTGAAAAAAGAAACTCATTTGAGCTCGACAGCCAGGACTAGGTCATCCATCTCTGTATGGTCAGTGCCGGTCACGGGGCCGGATGCTCCGTCGGCATTCACAAATGTTTGCTGAATTAAAGCACTTGGAAGCGATAATGATTTTCTGCTGTTAGTACAAAATCTAGGATAGCGTTGGGATGCAGAAGGGTACTGGGTTCAAATTCTGACTCCACCACTTTCCAACTGTAGAACATTAGACAAATTTGCGCACAGTCCTGGACCTCATTTTCCTTACCTGTTAAATGGGGACAATAATAGTCCCGTCTTATTCGGTGGTAATTAGCAGAAGAGCTCATACTTGGAAAGCTCTTAACAAATCGCCAGGCACACAGTGAAAGCTCCAAGAATACTGTATTTTTATCACCACTTTTCATCTGCAATCTCCCGCCCAGACTGCCAGTGGTCATAATTTTTTTTTAAGTTTGTATTTATTTATTTGACAGAGAGAGAGAGATCACAAGTAGGCAGAGAGAGAGGGGGGGAAGCAGGCTCCCTGCTGAGCAGAGAGCCCCATGCGGGGCTTGATCCCAGGACCCTGAGATCGTGACCTGAGCTGAAGGCAGAGGCTTTAACCCACTGGGCCACCCAGGCGCCCCGGTCATAATTTTCTTAATCTGATACACGTGATAGGATGTTAAACACCACTTTTTATATATTACAGGTGAATGAATTTAATAAAAATATTTCTTTCTTTCTGTTCAGTTTCTTTCTTTCAATTAGGCTGGGTTGTCTGAACATCTTTCCTCAGGGCACCTGGGTGGCTCCGTCGGTTAAGCATCTGCCTTCAATTCAAGTCATGATCCCAGGGTCCCGGGGTCGAGTCCCACATCAGTCTCCTTGCTCAGTGGGGAGCCTGGTTCTCCCTCTGCCTGTCGCTCCCCCTGCTTGTGCTCTGTCTCTCTCTCTTTCTCTGACAAATAAATAAAATCTTAAAAAAAAAAAAAAGTCTTTCCCCATGCAAGGAAATTGGGCATCCACAGTCACCAGTCCTCCTGGCCAAGAAGGGCGGGGGAGAGTCTGGAAGGCTGGAGTCTTCCTTCTCAGTCTCACATTGTGAAAGAAAAGACAACAAGATAACACGAGTCCGGAACCACTCCCTCCTTCAACTAAGGGAGCCTGTGGTGACTCACTCTGTTGTCAGAAGCTATTTTACTAAAGGTAGAAAAAAACAAAGTAAGCAATGAAAACAGATACCCTGAAAGGCAATAAATATCAGTTGAAATTTAACATGCCCCCCAAAAATGGACGTCTGAAATTTTTGCGGCCACGTTGAGAACTAAGCTCCTGGGAGTTGGGTGAGGCATGGGGAAACGGCCTGTCTCCAGAAAGAAGGCAGCATGGGCAGGCATGCCTCTGTCGAAAGAGCCCTTCCAGGCTGAAATGCCCCACGTGCCTGAGGAAGCTGGTGAGGCTTGATGGCAAATACTAGTGAGCTTTCCCTGGGTGTTGATGGGATCTACCCTCCTCTCTGCCTTCTCCAAGAGAAGGGTGTCCATGGGCAGGTGGTGGGCCCTTCTGGGAGTATGGCCCAGGACCATTCCTTTTTAGCTAAATTAGTTTTACCTTCAGGACTGTAATTTCTTCTCCCCCCATCCCCACCTTCTACCCTACCTGGACACACCCACACACACACCTCCATTTCATTTTTTTTTAAAGGTTTATTTATTTATTTTCAAGAGACAGAGTGCCTGCGAGTGGGGGGAAGGGGCAGAGGCAGAGAGAGAGAGAGAGAATCTTGAGCAGACTCCACACTGAGCGCTGAACTTGACGCAGGGCTCGATCTCACCACCCTGAGACCATGAGCTGAGTCAAAATCAAGAGTTGAATGCTCAACTGAGCCACCTAGGTGCCCCACACCTCCATCCTATTTATTTCTGAACAGTATGCCCTGGCATTAGTTGTAGAGCATAACTTACTATGTAGAATGATTGAGGAAAGGTCTGTGAAAAAAGGTTAAGCTGTGTTCATTTTAGTCATATTTTACCAGCTGGCACCCACTGTCCCCTGCCGAGTCTCCTGCATACATATCCTAAAACATGCAATATCATATCATGGCACCCCTGTGGATCTGTATACACATTAAGGATGATTTCACCACCAGCAGCCATCTCTTTAAATACAGAAGGACAAAAGGAGAAGGCAAATTTCTTATTATCTTTAAATTACAAGTTTTAAAAATGAATTTTCTTATGTAACCACAAGGTGGCACCTTTAACTCAGAATCAGCTACCACTAAATCTGTTAGTAATATTTTACTTTTATGCAGGCATTTTTACTGTTTGGGGAAGGAGGCTAAAGCTGAGATAAAAGAGAATGCCATGTCTTAAAAATCTTAATTTTAAATAAAATCCCATAAACTATAGTAGAGTATAATTTCTTAAAACATGAGCTGCATTAAAAAAAGTTTTAATGGTCAAATTATAAATAATCCTAGGCTACTTAACGTGCCAAGTGACAGATTTATGTAAAACTACATTTTGAAATGAATAGATCTGTGAAGTGTAGCAGTTGTAAATAAAATAACAAACCTGGATTTTCTGTTGCACTTGACACATAAGGAATTTAATTTGTGTGTCTTCTTAAACCTATGTTTTCACAGTGACATTAATCCAAACTGGTTTTCATTATTTCATTTGTTTGAGGGGCACCTGGGTGGCTCAGTGGGTTAAAGCCTCTGCCTTCAGCTCAAGTCATGATCTCAGGGTCCTGAGATCAAGTCCTGACTCAAGCTCTCTGCTCAGTGGGGAGCCTGCTTCCTCCTCTCTCTCTCTGCCTGCCTCTCTGACTACTTGTGAACTCTCTCTCTCTGTCAAATAAATAAATAAAATCTTAAAAAAAATTTGTTTGAGGACTTCCAGTGAAAGTCAAGATACTGCATTTAACACGATTGATAAAACCACTTCCAAACCAAAGGTCTTTAAAGAGGACTGATTTCACCTGAGTTACGTTGACGATATGAGAACAAATGATAAGGCATTTGAAGTGTGCCTCAAGCATGGGTCGTAGCTGACCTATTCCCTTGCCTCTAAAAGGAAATGCTCAACTTAAGTAAGAGATGCTGGCTTCTTCCGTGAAATCCAGCCCTGGGCTTTGATAATTTGAGCCAACATTAAGTCACAAGACTGGTCATGTCAACACCAACGTATAGTCCATATGTTCCCAGTAACCAAGGCAGGATGGGTGTTTCAGAAGCCACATTTTGTGAGCTGGGGCAAATCACACTGGGTGTCTCCTGAGGAAATCTAACTAAATTGAATGTCAAAGCCATCCTCGGAAGGGCCCCCAGCATCCTAAAGGGGCTTTGGGGAAAGCCTCCTACTGAATAAATGGCAAGAAGAGGGCAAGGGAGTAACATCGCTGTCTTAGCTGGGAGAAGGTGTTGAGACGTCATGAAAGGAGTCAACACATGAGTCTTGGGGCCTTTCTTTTCTGAGCTGCGTCAACATATTATCCAGGCGTTGCCTTCCTCTTCTGCGTCAGCAGGATTGTGAATTCTTAGACTCATGAGCCCAGTCTAGGGCTGAACACTGCTTCAGACAAATAGGCATCAATTCTGCTTGCAGACTACTGAGAGTAAGACATGCACACAAATGAAGGGGTGCTCCTCTAACTCTTCAGCACAAGGCTGGGCGGCGCGCTCTTAGGAGGAGGAGACTGGGATGCCGCAGGCTCTGCCCTGGTGCCATCTAGTGTCGGCAAATGTTATTGCAGTTTTCTGGTGGCGCTGGGTCCCACGAAGAGCACCTTGGTGCTGGACGCCTGGCTTCCACCAGCTCCCCCATGTTTCCCAGTCTTGGTCTGAGACAGAAGAATGACCCAGGTTCGTGGGAAGTTGAGAGAACCACAGGCATGTAACAGGAAAGTGAGACAGGGTTTGTGGTGGAAGGGGGCCGATGCACTGTTTAGTTTGTCAAGCTTAGTCTCACAAAGACTTTGTAAAACAGCCAGTTTCATTACCAATTCTCCGCCCCTCTGCCACCATTATCATCATAACATGGGCAGAGCGGACACTTAGGTTTTTAATCCACTGTATTTTTGAGACTTTTAAATCAGCTGTTGATGGCACCACAACCTCAGAAACATTCCAAGGGCCAAAACTCACCCTGGGCAGGCCTCGGGTTGTGCTCCTGGCTTTGGTCATTGGTTCCATGGGAAGGAGTCTTCTCCCAACCCTAAGAGAAACAAACAAGAAGCAACTAAGTGAGATTTTCCCCTTTTCCATATTTGGCATACAGCCAGCTGTATTAATTTCCTAGGGCTACGCTAACAAAGAACCACAAATATTTGGGTTAAAACAATAGACATTTGCTTTTTCACAGTTCTGAAGGCCAGAAGTCCAAAATCAAGGTGTTGTCAGACCATGTTCCCTCTGAGACTCAGGGCAGAGTCCTTCCTAGCCTCTTCCTGATTTCTGGTGCAGCCACTGTGGCTTGTAGCTACTTCGTCCAATCTCTGCCATATTGTCACATGGCACTCTCTGTCTCTGCATCTGTCTTTCATTTGATCTTCCCTCTTCTTAGAAGGTATCAGTCATTCCAGCTTGGGCCCACCCCATGTTAATTTGCTTTTACCTGCAAATATCCTATTTCCATATAAGGTCACGTTCACAGGTACAGGATTAGGACTTCAACATATAATTTTAGGGGTCACAATTCAACCCATAAAACCACCCTCATGTTTTGGGTGAAGGATCTCCAGGGCAAAATCAGGTTTATTTTTAGCAATGCTCAGTAGCATTTATATTGTTCTTCAAAGTATTTTCATTCCAGTTAACTAATTTTGTTCTCTCTGAAGAGAGAGAACTTATGTATCTCTGACATACATAAGTCAATACAGTTATCCCACACTTGACAGCCAAGGAGCCTATAAGACATTGAGCAATTTTTCAGACTATCAAGTTGAGAACAAATTAGCTCTCTTTACCACACTCCCCACCAAAAAACAAACCAAACAAAAACTTCAGAACTGCTCTATGACTCAAGTAACGGTGAAGTCACATTATGAATCTGGATTTATCAAAGTGATACCTTGGGCAGTTTTGCTGAAAGAGAGAATAGATATGTACAGCTCACTTGAACTCTACCTTAACATTTGACTTCAGTTTCACACTATCCTTCCTTGATGCTAAAATTCTACTATGATATTTATACAGTTATGACATTTGATATAGGCCCTAGGTGAAGAAGGTTGGTCTCACCTAACACCTATAGGTGAGAGATTGTTTCTAAAATACATTCAGCATAGCGTAAGAAATCAAGATTTGCACAAAAATTGAAATGAAATGTATGGCGCTTTCATCAAAAGGAATTGCATTTTTTTGATCTACCATTTTAGTTAGTACTAAGTTGTTGCAAAGCATCAACATAGTTCACTAAAACACATTAAATTAATTAATTCAAAATTGGAAGCACCTCATGTAGATGGCCCAATTATCCATGGAGACAAGACAGCCATAATTTCTTTTTAATTTAATCATCACTAAGGGAGGTTATATTTAACTCTGACTCTAAATTCCACAAAACAAAATCAGAAAAAGCTCAAATTGCCCAATAATTAATTATAACTGATGTAGTTAAAACAAATAATTAGTTTCCATCTGATTTATGAACAGCCAAAATCACTAGCTTGGAAGTCAATGACAGAGAAAATTAAAAAGGCAAGAGATAGGTATGCTGCTTTATTTTTAGAAAAATACACAAGCAATCACTCAATTTCTAAAAGAAATCCATTTGTGTCTTCCCTATTGGCTCTACTGCAGTATAAGCAGAGTCCACAATTAACACTGACTTGTCCAAAATCTAGGTAGGGGGCAGTATTGTCACAGGGAGTAAGGGTGTGGCCTCTGAGTTAGCCACTCAGCTCAACAGTTTACTATTATGAGCAAGTCATTTTATCTTTCTAATCCTTGCCTTTCTCAATTATAAACAGGAAATGATAATAATAATAGCACCTAATTGTGGCAGAGAAAATACTATGGCTTTTCCAATTTTATTTTCTGTGGCTGCACATGTAGGCTTCCCAGCTCTCCCTGGATCAAAATGACGCTGTTAAGTAATTCTGGCCAATGGCATGTGAGCAGAACAGGTATGTGCCATCATCATCTCCTGTCCAGGCATCTGAATTCTTTACTGGCTGACCAGCTGCATGCAGATGACCCCATGGAGGAAGTGGAGGCTCAGGGTAGGGATCGTGGAGATACCAGTTCGAAGAAACCCAGAATCACTAGATTCTGGAATCACCATTTGAAGAACAGGGATTGTTGAGCAAGAAATAAAACTCATTCTGTTAAGTCACTGAAATTCTGAAGTGCTTGGTTAAGGCAGTTCACATACTCAAATAATGCACCACTTCTTAAGGTTGTCCTAAGATTGAAAGGTGCTAATTGAATTTAAATAAATAATTTTTTTTAAAAAGATTGAAAGATTGAATGATGCGATGATGATCATAGTGCCTGGCATCTAGTACATTTTCAATAATTGATGTATATTATTACTATTTAAAGGCCAAAGAGTGCACCTGGGTGGCTCAGTGGGTTAAAGCCTCTGCTTTCGGCTCAGGTCATGATCTCAGCGTCCTGGGATCGAGGCCCACATCCGGCTCTCTGCTCAGCAGGGAGCCTGCTTCCTTCTCTCCCTGTCTCTCTGCCTGCCTCTTTGCCTACTTGTAATCTCTCTCTCTGTGTCAAATAAATAAATAAAATCTTTTTAAAAAATAAATAAATAAATAAATAAAGGCCAAAGAAATGTGTATGTCTTGTGAAACATTATGGCCTTGATAATAGTTAAAATATCTTGGGGAAAATATAGATACTGGTTACATATACAGTCTATCCTATAATGTATAAAATTATATTATTTAATGTAGTATAATATCACTCTTTATCTCTTGGCATAGTACATGGTAGAACAACAATATTCATTAGGGTTGAATGAATGATAGTTTCAATGAATAAATTAATTTACAAATTCAATATAATAAGGAAACTTCTCGTGTTTAGTTGTACTGGACAGGTGCTATATACCCTTTGAGATTTTTAAAGACTCAAGAATGACAAAGATGCTTAATGCTAAAAGGAAGAAGGAAACAAAGGTATTCAATCCATTCAATTAAATGGATTATGTGCTAATTCTTACATGACGTGGTAAATGCATGAGTGTTTGCATGATTATCACCTACCTAACTTACCTATGCTCCCTTATATTCTGTTTTCAGAAAAACATAACGTAATGAATGGCTTAGTAAAACAAAAATAATATTCAATATAGATGATTCGGATTACACAGAAGTTTTGAAAAGGATTTGTCATCAGAGTTTATTTAATGAGCCATCATAGCGACTAAGTATCCAGATGAAAGACCTAGATATGAAAGTGTTTCTGACACTCAAAAACCACAGAGATAGCTTCTGGCTGTAATTGAGGGATTGACAGCTGCTAATAACTAAGAATAGCAAACATTTGAGGAAGGGAGGAATTGTGGGAGAGGCATGCTCTATTGCATATGTTGACAAGAGCACCAGAACGCCAGTCCCAGACCTGCCACTCGCCATGGACTTGGGGGCAGATAATCTCTCAAAGGCTCTATTCTCTGGTGCATGAAATCATGGGATTAGATTAATTGGCTAATTTTGTAATGATTCACGGTCATTATTCGTTCAATATCATCATGATAAACATTAGTTTTCATTGCGTTATGCATGTGGGAGAAACAATCATTTAGAAGAGCTCCAGCTGATAGCATGCTAGATAAATCACCTTTTAACTGTGTCATTTTTTCTTAATACATAAATAGTTGCTTACCACAGAAACCAAGTGATGTCAAATAATAAATTGAAAGACAAATGGCAACTAGAATATTTTATTCATACTTAATTGGCCATATGCAGTTTGTACATACTCCAAATGCAGAATAGAGCATGTATTCTAATGAACCTTCATAGCAATAGAAGCAGTGTAGAAAAAAATTTGAACCAGCAAGAAAAAGACGATTTGAAGATGTATTTATGGCACACCTATCACTCCAGTTCCTAGGCAACGGGGTCTTGTTCAAACAGAAAGAAAGGTAGATAATTATAGACCACAGTATATTTGGTCTTTCATGCTTAAGGAAGGGTATCTGCAAAAAATAAAAGGATACATGAATCCTAAAGAGTTGTTTCATGTGCCTCATTTTAAGTGAGATTGAATCACAGATCTTTCCCATAAGGTATGGTCCACTGATGGCTTCTTCCCCCAGCCAGACATGCATTCCAACCCCTCCCTCACTCTGCTCTGCATCAGTGTCCTCTGCTCTGCAGGGCTCTGCCTTAGCCACAGTTGGCAAATATTTTTAGGAGACCCTGCTGAGAAGAGGATTCGAGGAAATGCGTAAGGAAAATACGATTTCCTGGGAATTTATTGAAGTGAGCTTTTTTTTTTCAATCCAGAAAATTCCTTTATATTCCAAGACAGATAGCTCCAGATTTCGTCTCATGTTCTTTTGCCTTCTATAGGTATCGGATTACACAGTTCAGGAGAAGGACCCAAGCAGAAGCAAAGCACACAATTTAGGCAACATGGAGAGAAATCAGAGACTGTGTCAGGTCTGTGAGAAATGCCAACCAATAGGGGCAAAATAGTAAGCTATTCTTGAACATGTTCAATTTCAAATCCAAACTAATTATTTATCAACTTGAAAAATAAAATTTAAGGATTTTGAAGAATAAACTTTAAGAATCCCTCTCTTTTCACATTTAACACACATTCACAAATACTTATGAAGCATCTTGTCTGTGTCAGATGCTATTTGGGGCACAGTGGAACTGGTGGTGGACAGACCAGACACATCATGAGTCCACATTCACAGAGCTTCTAACCTATGGAAGAAAGTGGAGAAAGATTCTGAGCCAACAAACTCATAAGTGATTAGCTAAATACAAATTATGATCTCATCCAAGGAAGAAAAAAAAATGCAGTTTCTCTAAAAGCCAGTAACAAGAGAGTATGCTTTGGTCTGTGTGGTCAGAGAAGTTCTGTGAGAAGGGGATTTAAACCGAAGCCTGAAAGGTGAAACAACTTCAGCCAGAAGTCAGGGAGGGGAACAGCATTTCATGCAGAGGGAATAGCATGTACCAAGGCTCTGAAGCAAAGAAAGTCTTGTCATTTCCAGTAGAAGAAAAAGGACCACCAGAATTACAGAGTATTGACTGAGGGGTAAGGGAAGGTGGGGATGTGTGTGTTATAAGCTAAAATTGAAATGCTGTTGGCTGGGCATGCAACTCTTGCTAAGTAGTTCACATTTCATTCCAAGTGTGGTGAAAAGCCAACATAGGGTTTACATAAGCCAATGATATGGTCTATTTCACTGTGAAAAGAATGAACTGGGGAGTTAAGAATGAAAGCAGAGATACAAATTGGAGGACTCCATGGAAGTAATCTGGGGGAAATATTCTGTGTCATTCAAGGTCTAATCAGAAAAGCAGAATCCACTCAAAGTATCTTAAAACAAAGGAATTTAATGCAAGGAATTGGTTTTCCTTATAATAGAATTTATGAGAAGCAAAACAGGAGATGACAGTGAGATACTCCATGGATAAACAATATCAAGAAACCACTACCACCCCAAGGCTGAAGGGTCAGCAGGAGGAGGTGATATTAGCAGAATCCAGGGCTGCATCATTGGGTGGAAGTAGGAACCACAGTGGACCAGAAAGAGCTGAAGCCAGGAAGAAGATGAGGTGATTTCCAGGAATGGTGCCCAAGACAAGAGGCATGGTCTCCCACTGTTACTCACCCCAAAGTGCTTCCCATTGACCATGTGCAGCTGGAAGCCAGCTTACACTGGAGCCTGGGAAATTCAGACCACAGGAAGCAGCCACCTTCACTGGAGAATAGAGCAATGGGAGGACAAACAGACCAGGAACCAGCACATTTGCTGTGAAGATAGAATCTAGAACAACTACAAGATTAAGTGTACAGAGAAGCAGAAACAGAGTTAAGAAAGACCCTGGTGTCTCTGGCTTAAACAATGAGGCAGATGGTGATAACAGTGACTTAACAAATGACAGAGAAAGAGAGCAAGTTACAATGGCTAAGGGTCCAATTTTTGATAGTCAAATTTGACAAGCCAATGAAACATCTAAATGGAGAAGTAAAATAGGATTGAAAGGAGAAAACTGGTTAGAGAGAAGATAGTGATAGACATGAATTCAGAACACCACTGATACCTTTGTAAGAGGATTGAATTGGGATTTGGAAGGGATAAGGAAAATTTGTCTCTATCGAATTATTTTGCTTGGAGAGGGTATGTGTTGTGGTGAGCGCGATGTATTGTGTAAGTCTGATGAATCACAGGCCTGTACCCCAGAAACAAATAATACATCATATGTTAATCATAATAAAAAAAATCACGCTAAAAAAGTGGTAAAGCAAGATGGTAGCCACACTTGTGGAGAGCATAGCTTAAGGGATACAGCTGTCAAATTACCATGTTGTACACCTAAAACTAATGTAACATTGTGCACCAACTCTAATGAAGAAGTAATTTTTAAAAAGTTAGGGAGCAAATTTTTCAAAATATTGAGACTTTACAACATTAGGTGTGAAATCCATTATATTACCCTCTATATTTTTCGTATTGCTTAACATATATATGACTAGCATCAAAGAAAGACTAAAAGGGACAAAGGGGTAGAGACTGTGGGCACAGACAACCCTTGGATCGTGTTTAGCTATAAAATAGTGAAGAGAATTTGCATCATGAAGATAGGCATTAAAGAGAGGTTTGTTTGCTCTTAGTTGAGTTTTGGTTTTTTAATATCAATAATACCGCAGGGTATTTCTCTGCTGAAGGAAATTATTTTGCAGAGAGGGAGATTTAAGGAAGCCTGGTCAAGACACGATAAAGCAAGGGATATGGTCCTTGAGGAGGTAAGAGGGCCTGGGACTCAGCACACGTGAAGGAGTGACATTTATAGGAGAGAAGCTAAATTAATTAACCTGAGTAAGCCCCAGTAATAATTATTTACATCTATACAGATATCTTTGCAACTCAGGTTGAAAATAAAAGATTCAAAATCAGTGGTTTTAATACAAATTAGAAACATGAGAATTATTTTCCTAGTCTAAAGCTAGATCTTATTTTTATTTTATTTTTTATTTTTTATTTTTTTTAAAGATTTTATTTCTTTATTTGACACAGAGAGAGAGAGAGATCACAAGTAGGCAGAGAGAGAGGAGGAAGCAGGCTCCCTGCCGAGCAGAGAGCCCGATATGGGCCTCGATCCCAGGACCCTGAGATCATGACCTGAGCCGAAAGCAGAGGCTTTAACCCACTGAGCCACCCAGGCGCCCTAGATCTTATTTTTAAACGGTTTTCCCTAGAACATGGAATTGGGGGAGTGTGTACAGGTTTATGTACTGATTTCTTTCTTTCATAAAACCAGTCTTAAGTAGATAACTTCATTATATCGTTGGTTTGGTTACCCTGAAGGCGCAGACAGGAGTACTTAGAATTTCATTACTGTGAAATGTCAGCGTACACAGGATAATAGAAAATGAGAACCAAAAGAAGATCCTAAGCAATTTTCAGCTTTGTTTTTCCCCCCAGAAGAGGAGTAAACCCCATGTCTCTCTCAATGTTAAAGCACAGTCTACAATGTAAGGTGGTCAGCAAGATGGTTGGGAAAGACGCCATCCTGCCATGATTCTCTACAAAACCCAGTGGGTGGCCTTTCTCCCTGGAGATAGTTCAATAATTGTCATCCCATTGTTTATTAGGTAAAAGTATATTCTCCCTAAGTAATCATAGTTTTATTATTTTGCATGTGAACCAATTCTCTAACTTCCTTTGCTCAATCATTGGCAAAAATCCCCTCATTTCATGCTCATTTGCACCTTTGCAAGAAACAACCATGTTGAAATTGAACAGAAAAGGCAACTAAAATTGAATCCTTTCATAATGGAATCAATTTTGCTGTAGGTTAAATATGTTGAGGAAAGGTTTGTGTGGATGGAGTTTGAAGATCTTAGTAAGATGATATCATTTCTCTTTCCTGCATATCCAGTAATGGGCAAGGCCCACTCCCCTCTCTCCCAGTATTGAAAGGGACATTTCAAAGCAACAGATGATAAAGGTCAAGTAGCACATGGAGAGTAGGGCCAGAAATTATACATTTCTATAGTATCCATGTGTGGTAGGCAAAACAGTGTTCCCCCAAGAGGAACTTTGCAGATGTGTCTAAGGATCTTGAGATAGGAAGAGTAGCCGGGATTGTCTAGGTGAGCCCAGTGTAATGGCGAGGGTCAATTGGGACAATAGTGAGACAAGAGAGCCAAATTCAGAGGAGTTGTTAACACCAGTGATATGCAAGGCTATGAGCCAAGAAATAGGGGCAGCTTCTTGGGGCTAGAGAAGGCAAGGGAAAAGATTCCCCTTCTACAGCCTCTAAAAGGAACACAGCCCAATGACCCATTTCAGACTTCTGACCTCCAGAAGTGTAAGATAATATATTTGTATTATTTGAACTACCACATTTGATTCATTTGTTATGGCAGCCCTGGGAAACTAAATGGAACATAGACAAAGTTCTTAACACAATGCCAGCCACATAGCATTATTTTCAGTATTATTACCATTTAATATCTTTCTTATTCTACCTTGGACTTGCTTGCTATGTTTTGTTAACTTGCCATTTGTTAAATTCTAGATATTGTGTGGAAATAAACTTTCTATTTTATTGGTATCATTTTCGGTTATGAAATCTAGAAAACAAAAACAAAAAAATCCCAGGAAACTGTATCCTGTTTTAGAAATTATTAGAAACAGAAGCAACGGCACTGTTTTGAGGATTGGCCTTATGTTGGAAGTTGGTTTTTTCCAACTAACTAAAAATATGCTAAATTATTGTCGAAATAATAAAGAAAGTTGGATTGCCAATTTTGTGATGCATTGGGAAGCATAGTGGTATTGCACTTCTCAGGGGCTAGGCTGGTGATATGCATACGAATGCCTCCTTCCTTTCCTCTTGACCCCTAAAAATACCTGGAAGCTATAATAAATTTGTGTTTAAATAGAAGCTATCCTGGGCTTTCTTTCATCATTTTTTTTCCTGAAGAATGCTTACTGATATTCGTACTGTGAAAATTGTAATATTGTCTTTGTCAGAACAGGATACCTATCTTTTCCATGGAGTCTCCCTAACATTTTCAACTTCCATGGAGAAAAACGGAAACTAGTCCCTTCAAAGAGAATTTAGCTTTGAAAGTGGCCAGACCGTCTCTCAGATACGGTTTTTGCAACCCACACTGTCCACTTCCTGGATAATTTAAGCCACAAGAGCTCCTGCTATCATGTCATGTTGGTTCTCTACCCACTTCAGAATGTCCTGACTGTGCTACATAAAACTCTGGATATAAAAACATGGGGCTTGGAAAATACTTAAGAGCCTTCTCTACCGATGATCAAGTTTGTAGAGCAATACCTAGAACAATCCAAATAAGTTTAACTCCAGTGGTGCAGAGACAAAAACTCTGTGCAGCTAAATGTTGCATATTATAAACTTTGAGACAGTTTCCCAAGAAGAGACTGCAACTCATCTCAAGGATACATTCTCAGCGGCATTTATCTATCAGGCCCCTTTTTGCTCTCTACCTGTACGTGTATACTGCTTATATTGAGGGGAAAAAAAAACCAAAAAAACAAAAAAACCCTGCTTTCTGTGAATATAAAACAAGGTGTGCAATAAAATATTCATAATGGCACACTTGCAGGCTTCAATATGTGCACTTTCTAGAATACCAAATATAATGAAGACTCCAATTAGAACTGAGTTTGGTTCCTTTTTATCCATTCATATTTTACATTACCTGTGTGTGTCCGTGCTATAAATAGCTGCCCTTTCTTCGTGTAACCTTCAGCGGTCTTGGATGAATTTTAAAACTCCCTTTGCAAATTCTTATAGCCTGTTAGTGTTAAATAAGTCCTCACTGACATTTACAAGTCATACCATTTACAAGAGTGCACTGTGGTCTTCGTGTTTATTCCCCATTCATTGTAATAAACTGTGACGTTTAATGCTTTATTGATTACGGCTGCAGTAACAAGTGACACTTTTAATGAGTGATTTTCTCCTCTAGGCTTCATCCTGGATGCACGTTACACGGATATATTCTATGTTTAAAAAAATGTTGCCTTGCTTGCAATAATAAGCTTAAACCACTTTCTGTGGTTTATGAAAAAACATAACAGGGCAAATAAAATCATTAATATGGAGATGTAAAGTAGATTGTTTTTTCAATGACACCCATTTTATGGTGGTTAAGACGTTTTCTCCTTAGTGTTGAAATCATTAAAAGTTTATCATTTTTTACTTGGTGAATCTGTAAGTCGGAAGTTGATATACACTGTCTATTTATATGCTGAGTATATGAGCTGTGGGGGTGGATATTTTGTGTTGAGTTTTAAATAACTCCTCACAGCAGGAAATGGAGGGGAAAAAGAAACAGAAATATTTTAATGCTAATTTAGGAGTTTGGAAATGGGATATGTGTCCTTTAATTATAAGTTTTTTATAGTTATTTTTTGCTAGAAGATTATGTCCTTATTTTCATGATAGAAGGGGAAAAGAGGTCCTTATACAAATAAAGGTCTTTTTGGCTTTTTGCGTTCATGTTTAATTAAATTCAAAATTCCCAAGAGACAACGAAAGGCATATCTACATGCACAACTCAAGCGCCCATGGTTGTCCGGTTACTCACAAAGAAATTGAGTCAAATAGTTCTTTTAAAATGTTTCCTCATTGGGTGCCTGGGTGACTCAGTCGGTTAAGCGTCTGCCTTTACCTCAGGTCATGATCCCAGGGTCCTGGGATCCAGTCCCACGTCGGGCTCCCTGCTCAGCGAGGAGCCTGCTTCTCCCTCTCCCTCAGCTTCTCCCTCTCCATCTGCTGCTCCCTCCTCTGCTTGTGCTCTCTCTCTAAAATAAATAAATAAAAAATTTTTTAAAAATAAAAAAATTAAATGTTTCCTCATTTTTTTTTTCCTTTTCAACTGGATCATCATAAAAATTCACCAATAGTCCTATACTTAAAAGCAATTTAGGTGCACCTTTCTTGACATCAGGAAACTCTTTATTCCCCCCAATCCTTACTACCCTGTACCTTAGGACTTAAATATTATCATTCTTTTTAAAACTTTTATTTTTCAAATAATTGTTCCCAGGAGAAGAGGCAAGCACTACTATGAAGGCTGGCAGATAAGGCCTCATCAGATAGTTACTCTTCAGCTAATGATTCATTATTTCCCTCTCTAGCTTGACGGTGTGACGAGAGCAGCTTCCTGGAGACTAAGACCTCTGGAGAGCAGCAAGAAGCCCACAGCACAAGATCCCTATCCATGGACGCCAAATATTCGAAGGCTGTCCACGTCGAGGGCTCGGAATAGCCAGCGGGTGTGGCTATCCATGGCCAGAAGCCACCAGCCTATGGGTAAATACTTGACACAGTAAGAAAAAGATGAGGAAGATGATCAAAGAAAGTGTTGGGGGTGGAGGTCAGCGTGAATGCACCCCATCGGCAGACATCCCAGACTGCGCAGTTGGTCCTCACGCCAGCCTCAGAAGCAGGAGAGCTGAGTGCCACAGGCTAAGAAATGAGTAAAGAGGAAAAAGTCATTATGTCACAGAGACGAGGCAATGACTATGTTGGAAGAAAAGATTTAATGATGTGGTTATTCTGAATTGCTCTTGTTCTACATTTTCTACCCACTACCTCTAAATCTTCCCATCAAATCCAAGCCAAGTTTATACTGCCCATCACTAATATCCTGGAGTCTTTGACTTGGAGGCTACAAGGAACATATAGGATTATGGAAGTGTCCTTAAGACTCTTTTTGAATGAATTATGATTCAAAATAGGCTAGGTTCTGACTTTAGAATTCACTCAATTTTCTTATATAAATGCAAAGTTCCTGTGTTGCCTATAAAATGAACAACGTGAGAAACAGTTGCTTATAATCAGGTTTTTTTAAAGGAAAATTATCAATCAGTATATGTTCTTTGTCATCTTATGGCTCTCTGAGATGATATGAATATATTCATAGAATAGGTGTGTGTGTGAATCTGACTGCAGAAGGGGATTGAATAAATACATTTTCAGGAACCAAACCACATAATGGAAAATTAGATCTACACTATACCTTATGAATGTCATAACTATGTATTTCTTCATTTCTTCAATCTGTTATAAGTAGGGTGGTGCCTATAGACAAGGATATTGTGCATTTATTCAACCAAACATATACTGAATGCACAACACACCAGGAACTGTGCTGGGTGCTATATGCAACAGCAAGCCGGACACACAATTCCTGACCACAAAGAGATTATAGTCCAGTGGGACATAAACACAGTCAAGAACACAACATCAACAAGGCATGGAGTCTCACTGGAAGAAAGCAAGCAAACCGCAGGCTGAAAAAAATGAACAGAAATTAGCTAAGCAAATCAACTATAGCTAGTGACAAAGACATTTGGAAAACCCACATCCCTTTAGAAGAAGAGGTAAGAAGAAAAATTTCATCCAATGAGAGTTTTGGTTAATAATGTTCCCATAAAATTATCAGTTTTAATTTCTAACCAGAAATCTCATATCATAGAGACAGACATATAAAACATTGCATTATTTGAATTATGACTTGCTATTGCTTAGAAGGATGTGCTTTTGCTAGAAACATGAGTTTGTTCAAGGAATATTTATTAAGACCCCACTTTTAGTCATGGGTACAATGCTGAGGAGGACAGAGATGACACCTAATTCTAGTGGACATTTGTCAGGTATTTTGACCAAACAAGTGAACGTCTTTCTTTCTTTAAAGAATTCTCCAATTTTTTGAGTCTTGATAGGGCACACAGACGTTCCCCCCATAGAATTGCTGAGAATGTTCAGTGCGTCCCAGCCTCCCTTGCAGCTAGCTATAGGCATCTAAGTTAAGCTCTGCCAATTAGAGCTAATAATATAAAAAGAAAGAAGAGGCAGGTGACCTTTCTCCCTGGGAATGATGGTGGCAGCAGTAGCTATAGAATTGGACTCCATGCAGAAATAAAGGCTGCTCAGTGGCTACACTGCTGATGGTAGCATTCAGTACCCAGTGGCAAATGGGGTAGTTTCTCAACAGAGTAGCAAAGTTTAAGGCACCTTGAGCCTGGCTTTCCAACTTAATGGTGGGATTTGGTGAGTGACTCCAAATCTTTGTAATAAATGTGTTCTGATTTTGTTTTTGATTTGCTTTTTCTAACCCAGTAGGCTTCTGTTGCTTCCAACAAAGAACCAACTTTGGACACACCAACTTCAGAACCAACCAACTATCAGGAAGAACAACAATTAGAACAAAGAATGTAGCAAGACCTAAAGAACTCAGAGCTTCAGCCTGTGACTTCTCAAAAGCATTTCGCTATGAAATTAAAAAAGTAAGAAAGTTCATTCATTTTGGCTTTAAGCTCTCTCTATTAAATATTTGTATCAGTCTGTTCAGGCTGCAATAATACAATGCCATAGACTGGGAGGCATATACAGCAGACATTTATTTCTCATAGTTCTGGAGGCTGGGAAGTCCAAGATCAAGGTGCTGGCAGACTGGATTCCTGGCTTTGTGGCTTGTAGACCTGCTGCCTTCTCTTTGTGTTATCACATGGCATGACATCTATCTCTCTTTCTGTTCTTCTAAAGCCACTAATCCCATCCAGGGAGTCCCACACTCATAACCCCATCTAATCCTAATCAACTCCTAAAGGCTCCACCTCCAAATAACATCACATTAGAGATGAAGCTTCAACATATGAATTGTGAGGGGGGCACAGTTTAGTCCATAGCAATGCTACATTTATATATATATATATATATTTAAGTCTTGAATGATAAATATGACTTGTCCTTTTCAAATTGTCTAATTCACCGTGGGCGCTTTCTCCATCAGGGAATCTTCAGGTTGTACCCTTGGTGAAGACAACAAAACAATTCCCAGGATCTGCAGTCAACTCTAAATCTTCCAATTTTGGGGATACCTGCATGGTTCATTCGGTTAAGTGTCTGCCTTTGGCACAGGTCATGATCCCAGGGTTCTGAAATCAAGTCCCACATCGGGCTCCTTGCTTGGCGGGGAGCCAACTTCTCCCTCTGCTTTCCACTCTCCCTGTTTGTGTGCTCTCTCTCTCTCTCTCTCTCTCTCTCTGGTAAATAAATAAATAAAATAGTTTATAAATAAATAAATAAATAAATAAATAAATAAATAAATAGATAGATAGATAGATAGATAGATAAATCTTCCTATTTTTACTCAAATAAACCTTTTTTCCATATCAGTTACATGTGCAGCAGCCCCGATGCTGCATTCACCCCAGAAATTGATACCCATGACATTTCTTGCAACCATCCATGTAGCACTTCTTTTATGATAATGCACTTGTATTACTCGTGTGACTCTCTTGAGATTGTTCTCCCAGTTCTATGATGCAGGGCGTCTAGTTGACCAAGGGTCTCAGGTGTTGTGAATCCATCACATGTTTGCACTTAACACTTCCCACCAGCTGCTCCCAGCCAATGACTGAGCACAACAGCTTTGCCAAGGCAGGCCCCTTCCCAGTAAACAAGAGACTCTTCTGATGATTTTGGTTCAAGGACTCTGTAGAACTCTGTGTGATCTAAGAGGCTTCCATACAACTTTCCTTTTCCTCTCCTCTCTCCTTCACTAGGGATCAGACCTACATTTGACTGGACAGCTCTCACAGCCTCTCCCTGTTGCCGCCTCAGCTTCCCCCACTAGCATTTCCTCTAGTACATTCCCTGCACCTTTAATTCCTTCTTGGTGTGACTACTTCTAGGAAGACCCCAACCAACATACCCTGTATCATAACACCATTACTCAAGGTCCTGGCCATCATCACCCACACATGCCATTTAGTTAGAGCGGAAGACCAACTAGGATTGAGTTGTTTCTCGTTTCAGGTCGAATAGTCCCTGCCCCTGCTTGCCATATCTTCCCACGTGTTTGTCTAAAAATCCATCTGTAAGCTTACCACTACACCCACCCACCCTACTCTTGTAAATCAAAACAGAATAAAGGTCTGAAATATTCTAAGTCATCACGTTTTAAGTCATCCTATTTTAAGTGAAATATGGTTAAAATGAAACATATTTAAGTCAGGTATCATCATCCTTGGTAGGCTGCCCCCGCTCTGAATGCTGTGTACCTAGAAATGTGCCCTGAGCCCAAGCTCCCTCCCCAGTGTCATTCTAATGGCAAGATGCTATCATCCTAACCCCCAATCACAGCATGCATACACTTGGCCTCTCCATGGTAGAGAATTAAGCTTCCAGTTTAATCTTTATTCCAAATCCCTTTTCCAATAATGCTTAATCCCAGAATTTCCTCAAGAAGCCTGGAACCCATTGTTTTTCTTTCCAGACTTTGCCTAAATCCATGGCTCTGCTTCTGAAAGGATGAGGTCCTTCAACCCTCAGAGAAACCTTCCAGATGGAACTATCTCTATGATCTTCTACTTGACCTTGTATTAAACACTAATAAAACAGTGGTCAGAGCTGTAACGCTGGAGATCAGTTTTAATCTGTCAGGCAGATCTACCTCTACCCAGTGGGCTGATCTGGGCCACAGACTTGCCCAGCTCTAGTGAATAATGAAAATGTTAGGTCTTTCTCTTCCTTCTACCTACTTTAGCAATACCTCGTGGATGAATTCCAATATATAAAATAGGAAAATGGAGTACGGAAGCCTACTTCCTCTCCATAAAATCTTTCTTCCTAAAACAAGTGGTAAACTCAGTATCAGAGCAAAATGTTTGAGACATAAACTCTGATAGCTCATAGAAGCAGATGATAAGAATATAAAGGAATACTACCCACAGTATTTTCATTCAAACAGCCCAAGAACCGACAAATTCATAGTAACAATTTTGGAATAAGCAGTTTCAGATTTCAAGTCCAATGAATGAATAACTAAATACCTCTTTTGTACCAGTCTTGTTCGAACTTGTTGTATGTTCGAACTATGAGAAATATAAAGCATGATGCTGCTTCCAAGGCACTTACAATCTCCTTGGGGAAAAAAAGTCCAACACTAAGGAAAAATTGAAGAACAACACAAGATAATTCAATCATGACACATATTTAGTATATAATAGGCTGCTTTCTGAATGCAATAGTGTTCTGAAAAGGTCCCACAGAGAAAAAACTTGAGACTGAATTTTGATGAGGTCAAATTTGATGAGATGAACACAGGAGTGGGAGAGAGAGTCTATGCAGAGAACAGAGTATGGCTTCTAGGCTCTGGCAACTACAGAAACTACAAGGACAGTTGGACACTTCAACCTGAGAGCATCTGGCTGGTGGTGCCCAAGGGCATCAAGGAGTTTCAGGTTTGCAGTGTTCAGCACAAAACATTCAAGTGCTGTTCCAAGAGGCAGTGAAAAGTTCTCCTGGGCACTAGTCTGGTGTCTGGAGCCAACTGCATGGAGGCAGAGTTTGCAGACACTGAAAGCTAGCTAATTAACCCCTCAGAAATCATCTCTTCTGGAACTTTCCTTCCTCCCAACATCTGTAACTTCATCTTGTCATCCTGCCTCCTTCCAACTGTATTATGAATGAAGATTCTTGCACTCCTTGGGTTCTTGTTTGTTCATCAGCCAGACTGGCCTCAGCCAGGGAGCCTGCACCTGAGAAAGCTCTCTCTGGGCCATGTCATCTTACTGTTGCTTATCATATACTCTGCCTTGACATAAGCAGTCAGCGGCAGCCAGGTGAACCCCAGTGACTATAGACAAACAATGCCAAGAACTCTGAATTATGATTTGGGTTTTTTTTTTATCAACTCATCTTTATAAACATAGAAAGAAAAGAATGTTCCTAATTTTAAAAGCCGAGTCAAAGGCAAGTTCGAGTTGAGCATTGCCAGCACCTTATTACAGTCCTGAAACCAGTATCCTACTAAATTGGTGTTCTACCAAGAGTTATCTTGCTAGGTCATACATGACCTGAATAGAGAAGAGGGTAACAGAAAAGAAATGTCATTGTAATTGACTCTTTACTCAATAATGGCACCCCCATTGTCCAGACAAGGAAATAGGCGTTCAGAAATATAAAAGAATTTTCCCAAATTCTGAAAGCCTACATATGGCAGACAATGTCGTTGTGTTGATTTTGATTTTTAGTTGCCTAATAATGCACCATTACACAAAGTGCCTATGCATGTTCAAAACAGAGATCATAAGTGTTTCCAGGCAGCAGCCTTGAATGAAAAGGCTTCCCAGAATGTGAACATTTTTCATAAATGCATTAAATAGAAGCTTCAAGGCATTATCCACATATATATTTATGAGTAAGGATCATATAAGCCCAAATAGATCATGGGTCATTTTCTATAAAAATGTAGGTGAAGATGCATTGCAATATGTCCACCTGGTTTTCCATCTTAGATACATTCCTGCAAAGCTGAGCATAAAGTGAAAACTTTTTATATCAAAGCATATCGAATTTTATATCAAAGCATCTTTCATATATAGGTTCGAAAAATCCTGACTAAAAGGAAAAAGCCAGTTCTGTTTCTAAGACAAATCCATCAAGTTATAGGCTAATTTACAAACAAGTCAAATTCTAAATATCTTTATCAAACCTCTGCACTTATGGTATTATGTCAGAATACAGTAACCTCAATCTTTTGATATATTAATCACTAAATCACAAGGCACTCCCTCTTCCAAGGAAATATATGTAGGCCTTTACTCCTAAAGTTTCTACTCTTCACTCATGTTCAAAGTGTTTGTTTTGTAGTTTTGTGCCCCTTCAGCCTGTCCAGCCCCATTACCTCTCATCTGGAGTAATGCGATCGGCTTCTGGCTGATCTCTTTTATCAGAGGTGTATCCTGAGTATCTCCAGCTTCCTTCCTTCTAGTTCAGTCTTCTCACTGCTACAAAGTCAATCCCTGCTTAAAATCCCATTGGTTACTACCAATTTTCAGAAGTGCACATTTCTTAGCTTGGTACTGAAGTCCCTTCCTGATATGGTCCCAGCTTGGCTGTACTAAGCTTCTCTCCATTTCCAAGCTCAACATCTCCTTTCTTCCTTCCTTCCTTCCTTGGGCCATGTGATCCACACTCTAAGGATGCCTTTCCCTGTTTATCTGTTTCTCTAAATCCAACTCTTGAATTAAAATCCAGTATTCGGGAGTCTGGAGTGGTAAATAACAGTTTTTCAGAGATTTGTTCCCACTCCACTATTTTTCAGCTTGGACTGGCACAGAAAGACAAGCGCCCACCCAACAACAGCCACAACATCAGCAACAGAAATAAATGAATGAAAAAGAGCTTCTCATCACTGAATGGGTGGGACCCTTGGAGGGATTACCTCCAAGGAGTGGACTCACAGTGGAAGGGAAAGGGCACTTTTACTTTGTATTGTACTTTTCTCCCTTGAATTTAAAATTTTTTACAACAGCAACAATAAAAATGAATAAAATAAAATTCAAAAAAATAAAATAAAACCCAGCATTTGGCTTACTCCCCCAATACAGCATGTGTTAAGTCAATTAATTAAAATTTAGCTCATATATCTTTTCACGCCATGAGATCTCCAGTTTCTTGAAGTCAGAGATTGAATGTGGTTGAGTCCTTGTGTTCTCAGCTCTTAACGCTGGTCTGAGATGTGGTAGGAATGAAATAAAGGACTGTTTCGTGGATAAATAAATGAATGGAGTTGATGAACTGATATTAATCCAGATTCTCTCATGAAAGATGATATATCCTCATGAAATAGCCAATGGATTTAGAGAGGTGGAGTCGATTTTTTGGTATAGCCCAATCCAGCACATACCATTAGGGGGAAAAAAGCATTTCTTTCCTGTACTTCATTTTTAATTCACCATCCCACTATCTAATTTTTGAAGACACAGCATACATCTTTATTGAATTAATAAGGAAAGAATACTTTTCTATTTTATAATTCAAAAATTTCAGAGTCGAAGATAAAATTCTTATGAGGATACTCAGAGCTAATATTTACTATGTGCCTGGCACTGTGTTTGGCATTTTATATGGATTTATCTCATTTACATCCCACCACAGAATTTTATGATAGATACTAATCTTATTCCCATTGTACAGATGAAAAAAAATAATGAGAGAGAAATAACAGACCCAGGAACTAAACAAAGGCAGCGTAATGTCAAATGCCCAATTCTCAAATACTGCTCTTGTTCTTGGAGCAGCGTACATTGAGTGGAAACATTTCTGATTCCTTTTCCTAGTTGCAGGGTTTGCCTCTGTAAATCCCCATAGTTTCTGGTATCCAATGTCAACCTTAAAGCTCACGCAATAGGTAGCCATTTACAACTAAAGTCTCACTGACAAGTTTCTAGCTCACAGCCCATTAAGCCAGGTTTAGTCATTCCTACATCAACTCCTTCTGTTGCTTTTCACCCTCCAGCCCCAGATCTGAAAAAGTAAAGAAGAATTGCATGACACAGGTAAAGTATTTCTTTTCTCTACTGAACAAATAAATTGGGACATAGCTTACTTGGTGGGTGGGTGGGTGTGTGTGTAGAAGAAATTTTATTTTCAAGAGCAATGTCAGAAGCTCATTTTAAAGTAATTTGTTTGAGGGCGCCTGGGTGGCTCAGTGGGTTAAAGCCGCTGCCTTTGGCTCAGGTCATGATCCCAGGGTCCTGGGATCGAGGCCCGCATCGGGCTCTCTGCTCAGCAGGGAGCCTGCTTCCTTCTCTCTCCTCTCTCTCTGCCTGCCTCTCTGCCTACTTGTAATCTCTCTCTCTGTGTCAAATGAATAAATAAAATCTTTAAAAAAAAAAAAAGTAATTTGTTCGTAACAACAAATGAATGCTTTCCTACAGCTCTCTGAGTAAAAGACCTCATTGGAAGAAGAGAGATTGGCGAGGCTGGGAATATGAGGACAGCCTTTTGCCAAGTGAAGCATGTTGGTTCTTTTAATCTATAATTCAATTGCTCTCCTGGCTCAGCAAAATACTTGAGAAGGCTCTGAGATCCTTCGGTTAAGTGTATTTTATGAGTGTGGTCTGAAATGTGGTGAGCCGCCCCGAAAAAATCATCGAGTGACGCCTTTCAATGACTTGCCTCCACGATATACACGGGCAGGTACAAGGGAATCTGGAATCACCAATAAGATGATCCATTCATAGGCAACTGTTTTCATGGGATTGTTCATTACTGATTTTCTCAGCAAAGGAAAAGATTTTAGATTAATATGATTGCCTTAAAAAGAATAATTTGTAAGTTCCTATTTCACAGGTTAGGAGCATGAGATAATGGGGATAATACATGAAATTTCTGCTTAGAATGGCAATTTAGAGTTGACCTCATTTAAGTATCATAGGCAGTGGTTGCACGAGAAGGAACAAACTTGCCCATATCAGAAGGCTTTCAATCTGCCCTTAGTTTTATAAGCACGACTATGATAGGAATATATGCCAAACTATGTAAGTGAATATTGTGAAATATTATGAATCATTAAATGATAGGCGATTAAAGTACAGCAATGAAAAGGAAAGCTTTTAGCTAGAACTCAAATGACTTCCAAGGATCATAATAAAAAGGAGAAAAATATAAAAGAATTTTAATCACAAAGTTAAGATCATATAAAGTCACTTAAAAAAATTACTCTAGCTCTCTAGTTTCTAAAATATAATTTGTATTAACCCAAACTGATTTTGAACTGGCCTTCTAAAATGTAGGTATTTTATGTGAGATAAGATGGTGTTGGATAGAATTTTTAAAACTCCAATCAGCTTTGAGGAAAGGAAGATTAGTTTGCATAGAAGTGTAACTAAGCTTATAAGTTGTTTTTTTTTCCCCGAACATATTAATTTGCTGTGTATGCTATGGTAGCTTATCATGTTTAAGAAGAAAGATTATGATAGTAAGTATGCCAGAAATGTAATGTCTTCGGTAAGCTTTCTCATTTTTATATCAACAAATTCATGCAATATTAAAAAATTAGCTCGTTAGCAAAACCATTTTAGCAAAGCATGCCAAAGAGCATAACACTCTACCAAGTGGATCTTTTATAGTTTCTTTTGCAAATTGTCCTAACTGTATAATGGAACAAGTCATAGTGCTCTTGAATAAATGAGATTTTTAATCCCAATAGTATAGCAAAAACTTCTGACTCTGTAAAGTATCCCACTATGCTTTATCACAAAATTATTTTACTCTAACAGTGTCTCTGTTGAGAAATGTTATTAATACTTCCCAAAAATAAGATTACAACTATTGAATATGTAATATGAACAGTTATACTACTATCTTAAATCTCTCTAAAAACTATTTCTTAGTACTTAAAATGAAATTTTACTGGTAAAATATGCAACTTGTTCATTAAGTCATTATATCAACTGCAGGTTATGAAAGTGGCTCATTATTAGGAAGGTAGTAAGAAAGTGGTTTTTATTGAATACAGCATCGATTTGAGAATAAATAAACAGGGAATTGGATCTTTCTAAAGGAAAAAAAAAGTGGGGTGCCTGGGTGGCTCAGTCAGTTAAGTGTCCAACCCTTAGTTTCAGCTCAGGTCATGATCTCAGGGTCATGATCCATGTCCAGCTCCGCATTCAGTGCAGAGTCTGCTTGTCCCTCTTCCTCTTCTCACTCACAAAAATACCAAACAAAAGCAGCCCTCTCCTAGAGGTACCTTAGAATAATCCAGAAGTTGTAGAAGCTCTTAATGTTCCTGACCAGCCTTCTTACTTCATCACTGCTCATGGTAGTCCTAGCTCCTGTGATTATCAGAGCCTATATGGAGAAGAAAAAGTTTAATATGATTCAGAGGACCTTAGCAGGTATTCTTGAATTCAGAAATGTCCAGAAGATCCTCAAGTACCATGATCTACTCCGTTCAAGCCTGACTTTAAACAAATAAAAATTTGTAACCATGTTATACATGAGTGCTGGTCAAAAGTTCTTCATTCTCCTCTCAAATATTTTTCTACATCCTCCCCATCCATTGGCAAAACTACTTATATGCTATCATAAACTAGAAAAAACATACTTTTTTTCCCGATACTCTACTGTAGAACCCTGTTAACTAATTAATTTTGGACATAGACATTTTCCACTCTGATTTTAGATGCAAATAATCTTCAAAGATTTTGTATTGGCTCAACTTTGTTCGTGAGCTAGGAAAATTAGATTCCTATCATTGAACGAAGAAACAATGTAGATAAGAAAATTGCAGATATGATAGTCTAGAGCAATTTACTGGGAATAAAGTGAACTCTATGAATTTGATAAGAGAGCCAAAGTGGTGAGCCCATACTGGTCATAATTCATCTCAAAAGTATTCTAATTTTTAGTATTCCAATTTCTAATGTTATTTTAGTTTTATATTCAAGCAAGATAAAGCCATTGAGAAAACACACACACACACACCCCCACACACACAGAGACGGAATATCCCTTGTGAATAGAAAGGGTAACGAGGGAAAAAAAGAAAAGACCTTATTTTAAGATTAGTTAAGAGCACATCCGACTTATTAAATAACCAGAAGACTGCTTCAAAAAGAGGCCTGGGATACGGCCACAGCATGAGGCTCCATCAGTTTGCAAACCACATTGTTCTATCAAGGTGACACCCTGAGACCCAATTCTATTCTTTTGGATGGGGTATTTGGCAGAAACCCAGCTCAACCTTGACACAATTTCAGATGAGCTATGATCATCATTTTTCCCCAGTCATGTTCTTTTTGACGGAGAAACTACAAACCCCAAAAATGTCCTGGAACCAAGATTGGGTAACATGATTTTGGGGAGAATGGGCATCAGGCGTCATTGACTTTCATTTTATTCACTGCACAAAGTAAATCAGCCCTATTTCCATTTTTAAGAGTTTGTGTCTGAGGATTCCATTTTATCTGCCCCTGTGCATGACTTTGAAAAGATGGAGATAAACCCTTCCCTCTTGTCCTTATTACTTCACAAATATAAAAGCCACCTCACAGCAGGTTCAGATCTGACCTAGAAGACTGAAGCCACGTGATCCCTTGTCACTACAGGTAATAATTTTGTGCCACTTTAGACTCTTAGGAGGCCATTTTATCTGTATGGGTGCTGGCACATGGCCAGCTCAACATCCAAGTCAGGCTGAATTCACCTCCAAGGTAAGGTCAGAGCCCCAGGATATGCCACTGGTTTTTCACATCTAACTACTACAAAAAACAACTTAAATCAGTTTGAGAAATTCCATGTGTCAAATCCCACTTCATGGCCTCCTCAACCCTATTCACTATGCCGGGATATTTGCCATACACATTAGCGTATTAAGGCTTTTGTGCATTTGGGCAAAGATTGCTAGTTGTCTTCCAGGATCCATTGTTCTCCTTCCTCCCATAAATATAGAATCCTCTGTTCACCCAGCTTCTGTGAGTGCCTCTTACCCTCATTGTCCTGTCCATCAGCTACTAATCCTAGCCTCCCCTGGACCTAGCATCCCTGAACCTGGTTGTGTTCATGTGACTCAAGCAGCATGAGTGGAGGTGATGTGTGCACCTTCTGGATCACTTCTTTAGAAAGGAGGTCGCTTCCCTTCCCTTTACTTACCCCAGTTCTGAAGTCAGTGTGAAGGTAGCAATTAAGCAGCTAATCTGGATTCAGTGATAAAATTCAGAACCTCTACCTGCTCTAGGTCTTCTGTCCATTTCTGAACCAAATATGAGAGAGACACGCATTCATATCTTGTTTAAATCACCATAGTTTTCTGCAGGTTATCCTGCACTTTAAATAATATATCAAGCTGTAAAGGAAACTGTTTAACTATTAATAACCTAGTGCAACCAAAATTTATGATGATCAAGCTAAAAGTTCTAGTGAAAAATTAGTGTTCCAACAACATGGTGATTTAAGGAAAGGGAGAAAGTAACTCAATTGTATCTTAGAATTTGTATATTTTCAAATATATGCTAACTTATCAACCAATTTTATTGGGTTTTTGAAAAAAGTATTTATTTATTTATTTGAAATAGATGAGAAAATATGAGCAGGGGTGGGGGAAGGGGTGGTGTGCGTAGGGAGAAGCAGGCTCTCCACTAAGCAGGGAGACCGACACGGGGTCAATCCCAAGACCCTGGGATCATGACCTGAGCTGAAGGCAGATGCTCAACCAACAGAGTCACCCAGGTACCCCAACCAATTTGATTGTTTATCCAGATAGCTTGTTTTGTTTTATCTATTTTAAATGATATATATATATGTATATTTATATACACACATATGTAAAGTAATTTATGTAGTGATAATATTAATATTGATTATATAGCATAACAAGATAATGAACACTCATGAGTATTTCATCCAAGCTAATAATTAGATCCTTATTAATAACTTCCACATCCTTAAGTGTTCCTGATCTCCTAATACCTCCGTCACCAGCCCAGAAGTACTCAGAACCCTACTATTTAAGAAAATAAATCAGAAGTATGCTAGGGGGGCACCTGGGTGGCTCAGTCAGTTAAGCATCTGCCTTCACTAAGGTCATGATCCCAAGATCCTGGGATCGAGCCCCACATTGGGCTCCCTGCTAGGCGGGGTGCTTGCTTCTTCCTCTCCCTCTACCCCTCCCCCCTAATCACGCTGTCTGACTCTCAAATAAATAAATAAAATCTTTTAAAAAAAGGTATGTTAGAATCACTTGTAAATCATACATAGACGTTAACCATGGTTCAGAGTCCAGGGCTAGTTCTAAACCTTCAAACATTCTAAGCTTTGTTCTATAAAACACTATATGAATTCCTCCCTCACAGATTTGCTTCAAAGTTTATATGAGATCAAGAAGGAGAAAGCCCGCTGATCAGAGCCTCACACATAGTGGGCATGTTGCTACTGACCGGAAAAGAAGAGAACTGCAGGAAACAGGAGGTTAAGGGGCAGAGGAGGGGTCATGTTTTCCCAGCCCAGCCAAAGCAGAGCGAGCGCATGTTGAGCTTTGGCTGGAATCCTTGTCTGTGAGAAAGTAAGAAACTGAGCTGTGTGTGATGGGGCTAGTGAAGACAGATTATCCTGTTCTATGATCTTCCACTCTGCTATAATATGATGTCATCACTGGTGCATATAAAATGCTTAGAATGGTGCTGGGCGTAGAGTCAGCATAATTCAAATGTTTGTTAAAACTGCTACACTCAGGTGAGGATGTAGAAATGCTACCCTGCCACCCATACAAGTTGTTCCTTTCAGTAAAGGTCATTAAAATATAGAGTTACCCCTTTATTTATTTACACCAAATCATTAGGATTTAAGCCACTAGAATGGGCTTATGTTATAGTAATTTACACTCTAGTGACTCAGTCTAAACAAGGGGATCAGTGTTCCTTATGTTTATGTAGTCTGGTGACGCATCCCCAGGGCCCATCAACATGTCTGGCATACGGTGAGTGCTCAACAATATTTATCAAATTAATGTCTAAGACATCAAAATTTTCCAGAAAGTTTCCCTATTAAAAGTATCCAAGTTGCTCTCTGGCTTTGAAATAACAAGCATACAAGTAGGCAAGAAGAAAACATATTCCTAAATAAATTATTGTGACTCAGAAACTGTTAGGTTTGACTAATGGTTCTAAAACATGGCCACAGAAACAGAATTATCTGGAAATTTATAAAAACAGACTTACCGGGCACAACATGGGAGACTCTCAGTCAGTAGATCTATGTTTTTGTTTTCCTTAGTTGAAGTCAAATTTTATCTGCAGCTTAATAAGCTGATGTATAAATTAAATCATAAGCAATTGTTATAATATCAATTGCACAGACTTTTTCATGAATGGATAATACTCCGTTGAATGACTATGCCGTAATTTACACAACTTTTTATTTTCCTTGAACACTTAGGTTGCTTGCATTCTTTCTGTCACAATAACATATTTGAAAGTTAATTGGAAAAACAAATTGGTATATTTAAAGAAGGTATATTTGTTGACAAACTTTCTTAAAGTATATTCTTGCTAGAGATTTTCCCTGGTTTGCTTTGCCTGAGGTTTTTTCCAGACTAGTTTATCAAAATCCATTTCCTTATTTGTAAATGATCCAACCAACTGTCAAGATCTGGACCACATTTCCCCCAGCATAATGCAATGGGAAGAATGTTACCATAGTAAAGAGATAAGTGAGGGATGCCTGGGTGGCTCAGTCCGTTAAGCATCTGCCTTTGGCTCAGGTCATGATCCCAGGGTCCTGGGATCAAGCCCCTCATTGAGGGAGCCTACTTCTCCCTCTCTCTCTTCTGTTCCCCCTGCTTGTGCTCTCTCTTTCTCTCTCTCTCAAATAAATAAATAAAATTTAAAAAAGAGAGAGAGATAAGAGAAACGGGTTACTTCCACCTCCATTTTGTAGGGCATCATTTGGCTCCTCTATAAACATATCACCAAACCCTGTTCTGGTTTTCTTTTCAAAATATTTCAAATTCGTTTGATCTTTTCCAAAATGCTGTGGTTACCCAAATCTAGAACCTCAACCTCAGACCTGGAGTATTGAGGAGAATAATTCTTTATAACAATCTTAATTGATCACTTCAGATCAAAAAACCATGATGAAGAAAAATTTTCTAGAACATTAACGTAGTTGAAAATACATTGAAAAATCAAAAGTAGATGTATTAAAATTCATAATGTTGTTTTAAAGTTAAATATTTAGGGGCGCCTGGGTGGCTCACTCCTTAAGCGTCTGCCTTTGGCTCTGGTCATGATCCCAGAGTCCTGGGATCAAGCCCCACGTTGGGTTCCCTGCTCAGCAGGAAGCCTGCTTCTCCCTCTCCCACTCCCCCTGCTTGTGTTCCCTCTCTTGCTGTCTCTTTCTGTCAAATAAATAAATAAAATCTTTTCAAAAAATTTAAATATTTAATTATACCAAAAGCTAATTTCTATAATTTTACATTAGCTTAAGCTAATTCAAAATTATTCAAGGCCATGCCTTGGACAGGAGAAATGGCCAAATGTGGTAATTATTGCAGTTGAAAATGAAATAAGCAAAGAAGTAAATTTTGAAAATACGGTTGATGAGTTTGTTTCTATTAAAGCCAGTGGAGCACAGTTTCCTTTTTGCCTCAGGCTATAATGTACCTCACCAGAGCACAGATCTATAGAGTTTTGGTATTTTCTTCATCATGGTTTTTTGCGTTTAATTTTTATTTTTAAAAATATTGCATTAAGGGCGCCTGGGTGGCTCAGTGGGTTAAAGCCTCTGCCTTCAGCTCAGGTCATGATCTCAGCATCCTAGGATCGAGGCCCGCATTGGGCTCTCTGCTCAGCAGGGAGCCTGCTTCCTCCTCTCCCTCTCTCTCTACCTGCCTCTCTGCCTACTTGTGGTCTCTCTCTGTCAAATAAATAAATAAAATCTTAAATAAAAAAATAAAATGCTTATCTCTTTTCTCTATGAATGCAACCACTCTTCATCCTCCTGTATTCAGAGAATTCCTCTCTTCCTGCAAGAAGCCTTCTCCAACCACACCAGCCAACACTAAGCCACGCACTAAATCACTCTGCCACAGGTGGAATGTGTCATGTGGACTTTGAATTCCTGATTGGCTTACAAAAACATTTAGGACAGGGGCTCTGCTTTATCCTTTTATTTTGAAGGTCTTCTGCAACATCTCCTGCTTTTTGGTTTAAAACTGAGCTGTTCCTTGAGATGCGGGGATTATGTATAAGGACTCAATGATTTTTCCAGTATCTGTGTCTAAGAGTTTTTGGAGTACTTTTGCTATCAAACTTTTTTGATGTTGTTAATTGAGTTGATCCCAATTTGTGATTCAAGAAGCTTTGATTTCAGAATGATAGCTGTCATGTAAATATAGATTAAAATGAGCATAAATATGCAGGTGCTGATCTATAAAAAAACGTCTGTACTGTGAAGCAAACCACTTAGAAAGCATCAACAAAGAAAATTTTCTGGAGTAAGAGGTAGGACTAGTTACAATCCAGTGTTTGATATAGAGGCTACTATTCTCCTAATTCCTTAATTTATTAAGAGATTCCTACTACAGTGGCAATCTTACTCTCTTTTGTTAAGAATGAAGGGTAACTGGGTGATGGGCATTAAGGAGGGAATGTGATGTAATGAGCACTAGGTGTTTTCTTTTTTTAACATCTTAATTTTATTTTTATTTTATTTTTTTCAGTGTTCCAGGATTCATTGTTTATGCACCACACCCAGTGCTCCATGCAATACATGCCCTCCTTAATACCCACCACCATGTTCACCCATCCCCCTACCCCCTTTCTCTTCCAAAGTCCTCAGCTTGTTTCTCAGAGTCCACAGTCTCTCATGCTTCGTCTCCCCCTCCGATTTACCCCAATTCACTCTTCCTTTCCTTCTCCTAATGTCCTCCATGTTGTTCCTTATGCTCCACAAGTAAGTGACACCATATGATAATTGACTTTCTCTGCTTGACTTATTTCACTCAACATAATCTCCTCCAGTCACATCCATGTTGATACAGAAGTTGGGTATTCATCCTTTCGGATGGGTGCGTAACATTCCATTGTATATATGGACCATATTTTCTTTATCCATTCATCTGTTGAAGGGCATCTTGGCTCTTTCCACAGTTTGGCTATTGTGGACATTGCTGCTATGAACATCGGGGTTCATATGGCCCTACTTTTCACTACATCTGTATCTTTGGGGTAAATAACCAGTGGAATTGCTGGGTCATAGGTTAGCTCTATTTTTAATTTTTTGAGGAACCTCCACACTGTTTTCCAAAGTGGCTGCACCAATACCAACTTGCATTCCCACCAACAGTGTAAGAGGGTTCCCCTTTCTCTACAACCTCTCCAACATTTGTTGTTTCCTGTCCTGTTAATCTTGGCCATTCTAACTGGTATAAGGTGGTATCTCAATGTGGTTTTGACTTGAATTTCCCTGATGGCTAATGATGATGAACATTTTTTCATGTGTCTGTTAGCCACTTGTATTTCTTCTTTGAAGAAGTGTCTGTTCATGTCTTCTGCTCATTTTTTGACATGATTATCTGTTTTTTGGGTGTTGAGTTTAAGGAGTTCTTTATAGATCATGGATATCAGCCCTTTGTCTGTAGTGTCATTTGCGAGTATCTTGCGTGGGTTGTCTCTTTGTTTTACTGACTGTTTCCTCTGCTGTGCAGAAGCTCTTTATCTTGATGAAGTCCCAAAAGTTCACTTTTGCTTTTGTTTCCTTTGCCTTTGGAGACGTGTCTTGAAAGAAGTTGCTGTGACTGATGTTGAGGTTGCTGCCCATGTTCTCCTCTAGGATTTTGATAGATTCCTGCCTCACATTCAGTCTTTCATCCATTTCGAGTTTATCTTTGTGTATAGTGTAAGAGAATGGTTGGGTTTAATTCTTCTATAATATAGCTGTCCAATTTTCCCAGCACCATTTATTAAAGAGACTGTCTTATTTCCACTGGATATTTTTTCCTGCTTTGTTTAAAATTATTTGACCATAGAGTTGAGGGTCCATATCTGAACTCTCTACTCTGTTGCATTGGTCTCTGTGTCTGTTTTTGTGCCAGTACCATGCTGTCTTGGTGATCACAGCTTTGTAGTAAAGCTTGAAGTCAGGCAAAGTGATACCCCCAGTTTTGTTTTTCTTTTTCAATATTTCCTTAGCTATTTGGGGTCTTTTCTGGTTCCAAACAAATCTTAGGATTGTTTGTTCCAGCACTTTGAAAAATGCCAGTGGAATTTTGATCGGGATGACATTGAAAGTATAGATTGCCCTGGGCAGTACAGACATTTTAACGATGTTTTTTCTTCCAATCCATGAGCATGGAATGCTTTTCCATCTTTTTTGTGTCTTCTTCAATTTCTTTCATGAATGTTCTGCAGTTCCTCAAGTACAGATCCATTACCTCTTTGGTTAGGTTTATTACAAGGTATCTTATGGTTCTTGGTGCTATAGTAAGTGGAATCAATTCTCTAATTTCCCTTTCTATATTTTCATTGTTAGTGAATAAGAAAGTAACTGATCTCTGTGTTGATTTTGTCCATCCCCAAACCAGGCAAAGACCCCATCAAAGAGGAGAATTTCAGACCAGTATCCCTGATGAAGATGGATGCCAAGATTCTCAACAAGATCCTAGCTAATAGGATCCAACAGTACATTAAAAAGATTATTCACCATGACTAGGTGGGATTTATCCCTGGGATGCAAGGGTGGTTCAACATTCACAGATCAGTCAATGTGATAGAACAAATCAATAAGAGAAGAACCACATGGTCCTCTCAACTGATGCAGAAAAATCATTTGACAAAATATAGCATCTGTTCCTGATTAAAACTCTGCAGAGTATAGGGATAGAGGGAACATTCCTCAACTTCATAAAATCTATCTATGAAAAGCCCACAGCAAATATCATTCTCAATGGAGAAAAACTGACATCCTTCCCATTGAGGTCAGGAACACGACAAGGATGCCAACTCTCGCCACTGCTGTTCAACATGATACTAGAATTCCTAGCAACAGCAATCAGACAACAAAAAGAAATAAAAGGTGTTCAAATTGGCAAAGAAGAAGTCAAACTCTCTCTCTTTGCAGATGACATGATACTGTATATAGAAAACCCAAAAGACTCCACACCCAAACTACTAGAACTCATACAGCAATTGGGCACTAGGTGTTATGTAAGACTGATGAATCATTGACCTCTACCTCTGAAATTAATAATACAGTATATGCTAATTAATTAAATTTAAGTTAAAAAATGAATGAGTGGGTAAAAGTTACACATCTCTGTGAGGCTGCACATTTCAAAATGAAAGTAAGAGGAAAATATAGTTCCACAGAATTAAAATATTAGCATAAAGCAATTTCAAGTCCTTGGTTATATTATTATGGGTCTCTACTTGTAACAGTCACAAAAAAATGCCTCATAAACCAGATCCTGAGTGGTTCAAATATTTTCAATGGAAATAAAAGCTAGGATCTGAATGCAAAATCAAATGAGCACCTACCATTGCACTTTTATGTTGATGTTGATAGTTGTATCATCTTGTTAATAACTCTTGAAAATGAACATGGTGCAAGCTTTGATAAAAAAGCTATTTTTTAATTTAAAATCTCGTGCTCTATTGTGAAAGTTTCCTATGAGGCACATGCATCCATTTATTCTCCAGTAGAAGCACAATACTAAGTTTAGGTAGAGTCAAATTGCTTGCCTCATCTGTTAAAGGTAGATGATTGGCCATAAAATAACAATGAATTTGCACTTTGGACTGAATGGATGAGATAATCACCTAATGACTACATGAGGGTAAGGAAGAGCTTCATTTCCATCTGTCCTTAGTCACCTAATCTAGTTGACTAAACACCATAAAGGCTGAGTCACAAAGGCAAACAGGCAAAAATAGAACATATACTAAAAATGAATTTTTTTAATTATCTTGCTTTCTTTCTGAGCTCTCTTCCTATGCCCCACCTTGTCCTCATGGTAAGAACTGAAAATAAATTCAGTTAACAAACAATACAATTCGACTTAATGGAAACTAATGTTGTTTCATTTTCTGCCCCTTTTTTTTTTTCATATTTTTTTTTTGAAAACTTAAATTATAGGGTGCCTGGGTGGTTCAGTCAGTTAAGCTCTTGTCTTTGGCTCAGGTCATGATTTCAGGGTCCTGGGATTGAGTCCCATATTCAGCTCCCTGCTCATCGGGGAGTCTGCTTCCCCCCTCTGCTCCTCCTCCGGGCTACTTGTGCTCTCTCTTTCACTCTCTCTCTCTCTCTTTTTTTTTTTAATTATTTGCCCCAGGGGTACAGGTCTGTGAATCATCAGGCTTACACCTTTCACAGCACTCACCAAAGCACAAACCGTTCCCAATGTCCATAACCCATCCACCCTATCCCTACCCTCCCACACCCCAGTAACCCTCAGTTTGTTTTGTGAGATTAGGAGTCTCTTATGGTTTGTCTCCTTCCCCATCCCATCTGAAATTCTAGAAATTCACACTAGTAGTGCTTTAACTCTTTCTATGAAAATGAAAGACCAATGCATTGGAGTAAGTTCTTGAAAGTAAAGTAAAATTATACCTGCTAAAAACAATCACTGAAACCAACGATTTTTTGACTGACTGATCCAGGTAAACAAACCATTAGAAGAGTTAGGACCAAGAAGAAAAATCAAAAGACTACCCATTTTCTGTAGAGTGGAACAGCAAAAATCTGGAAGAAAATAATAGCATGGGCTTGGAAGAACATGTCAAGCTAGAAAAATAATAAATACGATTTTAACAGAATTGATGAACAAACTGTATTCAGGAGCCAATAGGGAAGCTAACTTAATGGAATTTCCTCCACATAAGGAGGAACAATCATTTTGGAGTTGATGTTAAACCATTTGTTTCCTGGCACCATTTCAGTGGGAAAAATGGCTTTTGTAACTATTAAAATTTAACATTCACTATATATGTTGCAACCCATAAGGCAAAAGCATGGGTCTATATGCTACACAGTCAATGTCCTTTCTAATGCATACAAAAAATACAAATTAGCAAGTTTGGTGCCCACTGATGTTCATATATTCCATGAATGTTTAGTTCTTTGTATGGCTACTTACCAGTCAGTTACATGCTTGACCAAAAGTAATCTAAAGTCTTTAAATATCTCTCTTATCTACTTAATAGAATTGCAGAATTCGTGACCAGGAAACATCTTCTTAAAAGTATCCAGATAATTCCCATGTGAATGGTCTAAGATCATCCTTTAGGAAAAAGAGCTTTACAGAATCACCACCTCAAGGACCTTGGGTGGCTCAGCTGGTTGGGCGTCTGCCTTTGGCTCAGGTCATGGACCCGGAGTCCTGGGCTTGAGCCCCACATGGGCTCCCTGCTCAGTTGGTAGCCTACTTCTCCCTCTCCCTCTGCCTGCCACTCCTCCTGCTCGTGCTCTCTCTCTCTCTCCCTCTCACTGTCAAATACATAAATCTTTAAAAAAAAATCACCACCTCATGAATGCTGGTATTCATCCTTTTTCTAAAAATATCTTTTGGGGTAAACATGATGGCATTCATCTCTCAAGTATCCATGGTACTTGAAGGAAGAGACATGACATAGCTTATCTGAAAGAGTAGAAAACATAAGTATTGATCACTGACTTTCCAATATATTATTGATTTTCCTAACTTTATCTAATTTTAAAGTGAGGTGATGTTCCTAGCAACATTCCAGGTAGATTAGGAGAAGATGGCCCAGTGATATGCTGAATCATGGAGGAGAGACCAAATTGATGGTTTTCCATTGCAAGTTTTTGAAATATGGTAGACTCCTATAATCCATAGAACCTTGGAATAGGACTTTGGGTCCCATTATGCCAGTGGTCACATATTGACTGGAATTTTCCAAACAGTAGAGAGATCCAAAATGACGGTGAAGAAAAAAACAAATGATCTTATAATTGACCAAAACCGCAGGCAACTATAGTGCTCAAACCACTCTCCAAACACAGGAATGCAACAAAAAGCACAAAAACATGGACTTGGACAAGAAATGTTTGGTTCATGGGACAGTGTTTCAGAAGAACCACTGCTGGTCACATTCCCATGCTGTTCTATCGGCAGAATTGCGACTTTTCAAAAATGGCTGCTTTGGACCAGAAGCTTTTGTTTGTAGTGGAAACTATTCACCATTTAATTTTCAAACAAGTGATTTCTTCCACTTGAACTTCTTCAAGGCCCCAAATAGACACGGTTAATGTACCTTTAAAAAAAGAAGTCAGAATTTTAAAGAAGTAGTGCATAAAACTGTAAGACCAGTTCATTAAATGTGCATCATTGGTGTTGGTTTTCAATCTTAGCTCTTTTCTTCCCTCATTGGGCACACACCGCTTTCATTAACATTCAGGGAGTTGCATACATGCATTAAGGAAAAGAAAGTTCTTCCAGAGTAATGAGGCCAGAAGAGTATGACAACATCATCACTTCTCCCTCTTGCTTTGTACTTACATTTAATACCACTCTGCTATCCTCAGATAAGCCTTCTCAGCCTTACTTTCTAAACACAGATATAGAAAACCGCTCGTTGTTATTTCATAACCACGGCTACTGTAATTTTACAGAAAGCTAAGCATACTGGAATGTGTATTTACATAACGAGAAGAATGATTTAAACGATTTCCTTTAACATCTGCTAACTTCCATGACTGGGAATTTGTTGAATTCTATGAATTTCTAGGGGCTATTAAAGAACTAACAGAAGAAAGTTCCTGCTGTGTCTGTGCTTACAATTTAAAGAAATAAAGCAAATAATAAAATAAACGTAATAACTTGCATTTGTATAGCTTTTAGGATTAACAAATTGCTTTCTATGTCTTATTTCAGTCAATGCTCCAAACGACCGTAAAGGATGAGCAATATGACATTATTATTCCAATGCTGTGTACAGATTAGCTGAAATGTATAGTAGTTTTAAGTTACTCTGGGTCACAGGTCAGGGGAGTAACAGCTGGAGCTATGTTTGTGCTTGCTGACTCCTACACCAATGTTCTTTCCATGCACCAAGTTAATGTGATTTCTTGATAGTTGCTTGTACATTATTCTACAGGTGGACATATTAGATTGCAGTGCCATTGAGAAGAACAATAAAAGACTTTCTTATACTACTTGCATAGTTTTCTGACTGCTGATGGAGTTGAGTTGAGGCTTCTGTGGGGAAAGGGGCAGAGAGAAACAGAAATACCAATTATGAATAGAATCTAAGGAAAGCAGAAGGAAGTTGGGAAATTAAAAAGGAAGAACAAGCAAAGACTAGATTCCCTTGAAAGAATATGAAATATTGTAGGGAAGACAAGATCTGGAGGTGATTCTTCATGAAATAAAGTCACACTAAATGGTTTAGAGAGGATGATGTTTGCCATTTCTAAATTAGAAGGCTGGACACTTTGGAGTTCTCTTTCCAGGTGAGACTAGAAGTCAAAAGGAAAAGAAAAATCCATAGCTCAAAGTAAAAATTGACAAAACCTTCTTTGTATTTGGACCAAATCTAAAATGATCTGGGGGGCGCCTGGGGGCCTCTGCTTTCGGCTCAGGTCATGATCTCAGCGTCCTGGGATCGAGGCCCGCGTCAGGCTCTCTGCTCAGCTGGGAGCCTGCTTCCTCCTCTCCCTGTCTCTCTGCCTGCCTCTCTGCCTACTTGTGATCTCTCTCTCTGTGTCAAATAAATAAAATTTAAAAAAAAATCTTAAAATGATCTGGGGTAGGGGTGCCTGGGTGGCTCAGTTGGTTAAGTGTCTGCCTTCAGCTCAGATCACGATCTCAGGGTTCTGGGGTCAAGCCCTGCCTCTTCATGCTCTGTTCTGTGGGGAGCCTGCTTCTCCCTCTTCCTCTGCCCCTCCCCCCATGTTCTCTTTCTCGCTCTCACTATCCAAATAAATAAACGAAATGTTCCCCCCAAAATAAAATGATCTGGGATAGAAATTAAGAAATACAAATGAACTACTGGGAAGAAAAAAAGTGCTAAAGACCTGAACTGCAGTGAGAACATGGAGACACTCTGAGCTAAGGAAGGAGGATGTCAGTCAACAAAGGATCAAAGATCCTACCTCTTAAAGTCTGAGCATTGGCACACACACAGTACAATTTATCCCCCGAGTTAGGAAAATGGGGGCATAGAGTTTCTTTAAACTCTATGATTCTGAAGTTCAGGGCTAGAAATTGCTAAAGATAAAAACACAGAGAAGGTAGTTGATCCCCATTAGTTAAAGTAAGACAAGATCAAGAATAATTCATCCATCTTATATGTTGATGAACTTCTGCCTCTTTTGACTAGTCAGTATCAAGCGGGACACCATTAGCTTCCTTACATTAATGGATAAATTCCATTTCGCTGATGTTTGGTTAATGATTTACTGAAATATCTTCAGGAGCTTAAAACAAATAATGCCTACGTTCTGAAGGGCAGGTGGTTAATTTTTCAAAATGAGATAGGATGCTTTTCTCACATTTTCTCAGGTTTTGCTCTTTCAATTCAAGCTTATGATACAGGGAGGAGATACTGAAATGAGTTTCATATTCTCTTAATTATGTTGGTCTTCAGGTCAGAAGTAACCAATCAAGCTCACGTACTGATTGAACTTCTAAAGCTGGTTATGCTCAAGTGGCTGACTTTTAAGATTAGTGAAGCAGAACCCTGGCTCATTTTTATTTCTTTTTATTTAATTTAATTGGATGTGTAATTTTATATTACACAAGGAAACGTGTTTTGAAACAGGTTCTTTTTCGTTTTAATTTGGGGAAACATTTCTGCTTCACCTTTCGCGTTATCAAAGCAATTTTTAAACAATGTTTCTAATTATTTCAGCTTCTTCCTAAACACAAAACAGAGTAATTATTGTGGCTCCGTAGGTTGTAGTTTTATTTTGTGTCAAACCAATCTGCTAGGTTCTGAATACTTCTTTTCAGCATATGCAACAGAGAGAGTTTGAAAACACTTAACAAAATGGTTAATATAAATGAATCAAAACAAATTTGAGTGTTTTCTTTGAGTTTTACGTTCTTTTGATATAATATATGCAACCATTTTAAAGAAAAGGTTTTCCTTCACGTAAATTAGGTATCTGTGTAAATAACATTAATCCTTTTTTAGTTCCAGGGTCAGAAAGAAGATGACTTTTAAAAACATGGTATCTGGGGCGCCTGGGTGGCTCAGTCTGTTGAGCACCTGCCTTTGGCTCAGGTCTTGATCCCAAGGTCCTGGGATAGAGCCCCATGTCCTCATCTGGCTCCCTGCTCAGTGAGCAGTCTGCTTCTCCTTTTCTCTCTGCCCTTCCTCCTGCTCGTGCTCTTAAAATAAATAATTTTTTAAAAACACACAGTATTTATGGCCAAGGTTTCTTCCTATTTATGGCATGATCTAGGAATATCAAAATGATGCTTTTACTGATTTTTTTTATTCTATTTGCTATGGGAAGAGAAAACACTATTCTGACCTTTATAGTGATATGGTTTATATTCACAGCTATTAAATCTCATTTCCTACTGAATCATGTGTTTCTCTGCTCCATTTGCAATGCAAAGTGAAGTTTTCCCACTGCCTCATTAATTTAAATTATCAGTCAAATATGTTTATGAGAACTAAGAAATATAATTTTCATCGTGACATGAGCTTCACTGGGCTTTTCTCCCCTAAGGGAGGATAAACTCAGCTTTATCTTCAATGTTGTAAAATATGAAGGTCTCGCAGTTTAGGGTTGAATGAGTCCTCTACACTTTCACGCTCTCATTTTGGTGGTTTTCAAAGTGCTTGAAACTGCTTTTGTTTATGCCACTTTTAAAAGATAAGGATAATAGAGCTCTCAGCACCTTTTTTAAGCAGAAGCAGAAAAACTATATTCCTTACACAGATTGAAGTAAACAATGGACTATCTGGATAGCTGTATATTCATCCAGGAAATTTTCCAATGAAAGGCTGTTCAGCGCTTGTATGCTTGGAATAGTTCTTACTTTGACCACCCTGTGACTGGGGAGAATAATGTTCCATCATCTTCTGATCACCCAACTGTGACAGTGTGAATGTTCTTATGACATTTGCTGGCAAACAGGAGTACTGAAACAGCAAAACAATGAAATCAGCAAAAATGTATAGTAGCCAAGCTTCCTGGGCATTGGGGTCTAACAAGTTGAAGCCCAAAGCAAATGTGCAGTGGTCATGAGGTCTGTAATCACTGAAAGTGTTTCCTAGATGGAGTCTGCTGGAAAGAAGGAAGGAAGGAAGAGAGAGAGAGAAAGGAAGGAAGGAAGGAAGGAAGGAAGGAAGGAAGGAAGGAAGGAAGAAAGAACGAAAGAAAGAAAGAAAGAAAGGAAGAAAGAAAGAAAGAAAGAAAGAAAGAAAGAAAGAAAAAGAAAGAGAAAGAAGGAAGGAAGGAAAAAGGAGAAGGGGAAGGGGGAGGGAGTGGGAAGGAAGGAGGGCATAATAACTAATACATATATCGCTTTCTTTTGCCAGGTAAGTGTTTTATATATTTTATCATAATTAATCATTGCATCAACTCTGTGAGATGGCCTTATTATCTTCATTTATCAGGTGGGAAAATGAGGAACAGAAAGTTTAAATAATTTTTCTAGCTAGTAAGTGGAGCTAGTAGTAGAACTGTTGTACTAGGTTCAAAAAAATGTGTAGTGTTAACCTTGTTCATCACAGACACAGGTGAATACAGTTTAATAAATATTTACTAAATGGGATATTAGAAGTTTGATAAACTTAACCCGTTATGCTCCCCTCATTACTGTTTAAAAGAGTATAAAGTCCTTGGTGACCTAAAATTTTATTGCATGTCAGAAACAAAAATAGGGCTGAGGAGAAATGGATCCAAAAATTGACTGATAAAAGTAACAGACAAATTGATTACACAACACAAACTATCAGCATTGCTGTAGTTTAACACTTATTCCTTCATTTGTACAGAATGTCAATCTCTAAAGAAATTGACACCATAAGAAATAATTTTACACATACTCCCTGAAGATTTTCAGTATTATTTCACTTCATTGCATCAACAGTAAAGAACTCAACTTACTACAGCTAACAAAATCCTGAGCACGAAGAGTTCTTTAATTGTTAAACCACCTATATTTTTTGAGATTTCAAATAAAGCTGAATACGTGAAAGCAAATACAGTAAGTCTACACAAAAGACTTCAATATCCTATGATTTACACACTTATAAATGTTGAAGGAATGTTAGGAGTTGTCTTTTTTTAAAGTATTTTTATTTATTTATTTTTGTGAGATAGAGAGAGAGAACGAGCGGGGGGTGGGGTAGGGAGGAGCAGAGAGAAGAGCAGGCTCCCTGATGAGCAGGGAGCCCTATGTGGGACTGGATCCCAGGACGTGGCATCAGGACCTGGACCGATGGCAGATGCTTAACTAACTGAGTCACCCAGACGCCCAGGAGTTGTCTTTTTTTGTTGTTCAGGCTGCTATAACAAAGTACCTAGACAGGGTGCCTTATAAGCGATAGAGATTTATTACTTACATTTCTGAAAGTCAAAGATCAGGGTCCAGTCATGCCTGGGTTCTGGTGAGAGCCCTCTTGCAGATTGCAAACTGTCACCTTCTCACTATGTCCTCATAGGACAAGGGGCAAGAGATTGCCTTTTGTGAGGGCACTAATTCCATTCATGGGGCTCTACCCTCATGACCTAATCACCTCCCAAAGACCCACCTCCTACTACCATCTCATTGGAGGTTAGGATTTCAACAAATGTATTTTGTAGGGACACAAGTATTTAGTCCATAATAGCTGGATAGCAGAAAACTAACACCACTAAGAGCATGATGTGCCCAAACACATAGGGTAGAGCATGAATTCTGCTACCCAACTGCCTAGGCTCAAATCCCAACTGTGCCTCTCACTCACACAACTCACACGTTGTTTTAAGGTTAAATGAGTTCACTTGTGCAAAATCTCTGTTTTATAGTTGGTGGTGTATAAATATCAGCTATTTCATTAGTCAGAATCCAGCTGGGAGAAAAGAATACTGCTGTATGTATTTTAAACAATTGGGATTTAATATAAGAACATGTTCACAATGATGCTTAAAGGGGGGGAGGAGCAAAAAGAGTGGGAATTGTTAGATCAAAAAAAAAAAAGAATAAAGACAGCCTGAAATCAGGAAATTGTTCAGGGTTTCTCCACTGCTGGGGGGCTGCTAGAATCTTGATCTGTCTTGACCTTGAAATTCTTCTCTCCCCTTTTCTTCTAAACTTCCAGCAGCACCTCCCACTGGCAGGGGAGCACTTAACAGGAGCACAGTTGGCCAGATAGTTGGGGAAATGTAGCTTGCGGGCGCCCAGCCCCATAGCCTAGAAGATGATTTGGTTAAAGTCCAGCCTGAACCCAACTGTATGAGGAGCTCTGGGGCATGAATGGCCCAGGCTTGTCCCTTTTTGAGGCAAAGAAGCTGACATTTTTTGAATCTATTGTATCTCCATCTTTGTTGCTGCGGGCTGATAGTAGCTAACATTCACACCTGGGATATGGGTGCACCAGTTCCTTCAAATAAAACCCATCTGTTAGTGAGTGTCCTATGCTAGAGCGGCTTTGGAAGTTTGGGCCAAGAATTTACAGAGGGGAACATTTATTAGGTAAGGACACCTGCTTGCATCTATGAATTCCTCAGTCTTGAAGTTTCAAAATCTCTAAAAAAGGTGTGTGGGGTGGGCACCTGAGTGGCTCAGTCATTAAGTGGCTGCCTTTCACTCAGGTCATGATCCCAGGATTCTGGGATCGAACCCTGCATCAGGCTCCCTGCTCTGTTGGAAGTCTACTTCTCCCTCTCCCACTCTACCTGCTTGTGTTCCCTCTCTCGCTGTGTCTCTCTCTGTCAAATGAATAAATAAAATCTTTTAAAAGTTTTTTTTAAAAAAAGGTGTGTGGGGTTTGGGGAGCCCCACCAAATTTCGAGAAAACTTTATATGGAAATACTTACATTAAAATAGACATTTGCATATTAAAAATGGGTTGGTTGTAGAAAACGAGCCAAAACTTTCATTAAAATAGTCTTTACAGATAATTAGCTGCTTTAAGGTTTTTCCTATAATTTCTGTTGGCTTTTACCATTGATCTGTCACCAACCTCTTCATACCCAGAGAACATTAACATGAGACTCCAAGTCACCATTAGTCTCATGACTTTCATGACCATGACTTTCATGACCATTCAAGACGAGTGTTCTAAAGTTCTACAAGGAGGCACTCTTGAAACTCTTCTGATAACTCTACCCTCTTCTTAAGAAAACTTCATTGCATAAGAAAATACAATATGTTTTACATGGTAGTGACTATCATTGGCATGCTTCTGCATTAGAACTTTCTACAAGCTTTTGTTGGTGATGTTTTTCAGTACCATATATTGTATTATGAAAATTGGAATGCATTTTCCACATCATGCAGTCCTCTCCCTAGTGATATGTAAGAACATTGATGGTTGTTGAAATTGTAATGACTTTTCCAAAATATCAGGGCTAGTCAAGGGCGGAACAGGAACTAAACATAAGTTGTCCAGTGATGTAGTATGGTAGTCTTTCTCTGCACCACACATATTTGCAGTTGTGCTATTTAATACAGACTGAATTCTAACTGATCTATTGTCTATCTGGTCACCTATAGAACATCTATCTATTTATACATCAGCTTGTTTCAGAAATGATATAAGTTGGCTTACAAAACACAGACACAACACAATGAGATCTTAAATATTTAATATATGAAGTGAAAGGAACATAAATTTAGGAAACATAAGCTGAAACCCTGAGTGAGGATAATGGACAAATGCCTACTGTGGGAATTTTCCACTGGCTAAAGGTGAGACATTAATTGGGATCTGAGATTTCTACTTTGCAAACAAAGACACAGGGATCCCACGATCCTATCAGATAACTGGATCTTTGTTTTTTGGTTTTTTTTTTTTTTTTTTGGATCTTTGATTACAAAGGATCACAGGCCACAAAATACAAATAAGCCAGTTGTTTATGAGAGCAGTCAATACTTTCTGACAACATTGACAAACTGTTTTCTTGAAGAAAATGGCACCTCTCCAAAGAAATAAATTGCAAATAAAATCAGCTTGATGCCATTGCTCTATTCCTACCATGCATTATGTCAGCACATAAAAAGAACAAAGTACAACATTTTTTCCTTACAGCTTTGCAAAAATCATAAATAAATCTCTTATAACATTATAATTTAAAACACGGATGTAATTAAACTCCTGGCTTACTATGATTGTACCAGTATATTTAAGGATAGCTTTATGTAAATTCACAGTAGGTAGTAAAATTGCTGGTCCACAATATCATTTTCCTACTGATGCTTGAAAGCCTGTCATATTAAGGTGAGAAGTCTGCGGTATGTGGAATGTCCTGAAGGTGTAAAGGACATCAAAAGTCCTCAAGATAAGCGATTAAGTCTGTGGTCGCAGAGAACAGTCATCTAAAGATTATACACTTTAGAAATAAGCTCAATTTATTCATTTAACCTCTACCTGGTTTCTTTAAACATGTTTTTAATACAATTTATGACACCTCCAAGAATGATGAAGAAATTTGTGCAAAGGGAACTATCATTCCAAGTACATCCACACCATTACTAGGTCAAGCTTATTCATGTTACGTAGGATGGAAAGAAGTTCACCCAGTTATTTATTGTGAAAACAAATTGATGAAAACAAAAAACTTTCATCTTTGATCTCTCAGAAGCTCAACATTATCATTCCACCAAGAGAATGATCCAAATCAGCTATATTGTTATTTTTGCTCTCTATTAGCTGTGGCTTTCCATAGGATCCAGATTCATGTTTGGGGTTTTTTTTAATGTTGTTTATTTTGTCTCATATTTTATTTTGATAGCCCTTTTGGTCAGGTAAGCAAATTTCCTGCCAAACACATTCTTTCCAGAACTCATGAGATGGACTACTCCATTCAAAAGACATGTTGGAATCATAAATCATATGCCAGAAAATCAAATTACAGTTTTATATCAACTTTGAGGAGAATTTTTCATTTTGTACAACAGATAAAGATAAAAGATTTCCATGTGGCCTCAGTCATCAATTGTCTTCCCTAGACTTCAATTGCCTTAATATTTCTAGTTCATTCTCATAATAGAACTTGTTTCTGCATAAATCAGTAGACATGGGAGTTTCAATGGGTTGGTTTGTTCTCAGAAGTTTCTTTGCTGCATATCAGATACTTAAAGTGAGAAAATGGGTCATCTGTTAAATATGCCTTGCCATTTCTGCACCATTTCTCAGAAAATCATCAGTAAGCATAGTCCTCTCTTTCTTGAGAGACCAGAGTCATTCTTCCTCCAACTCTCAAATGAGCCCTTTCTTCCCTGTGGCATTGGGTTCTAAGTTGCTCTGGACTCATCTTCCCTGAAAAAAAGGTTTCACTTATTGCCTTACTTACAGTAATACAGAACTTATGGTAATTCCTTTAAGCATCATATTTTTCTTATTGTGTTCTTTATAATGCTTTTGATATTGCTTTGCTTTTTAAAAATGCCTTTTTTGATATCTTTCTTGGATTATTTTCTTCTTTCTATCTATAGTAACTTGTCATCTTTACCAATGAGTTAGAAAGAAGGGAAGTGATACTTATATCTCTCACCTTGCACTCAAATGGTCCAATCTATTCTCGGAGCACCAGTAATTAGGAAATATTTTGGGTCCAGATGTCAAAAACACAGCCTATATCTGCATGTTGCTAAAATCGTTCTTTATGTTTCCATACCAACAACCAGGACTCAGGTAAAACTATAGCCCTCTTTGTCTACCCTGTGTATGTACACACACACACACACACACACACACACTTCTCGTCTATTTATAAAACCCAGAAAATTATTGCAAGTTTCTCTGGTAAACCGTCTGTCTTCAACATTTATTTTACTGTGATTGCATAAATCAGGAAGCATTTCCAGAAATCAAGCCTTCCAAGATTCCAAGAAATCAATCAATCGATGAAGTTAGCCTGTCATCCCAATCTGTTTTCCAGTGGATCTCTGGTAACTAGGAAAATTGTAAACAATGCCATCCTAGATCCTTTCTGCATCTTCATTGTGGAATCCTTGATTTTATAATAATATAATACAAGTCTACTAACTTGTAAGTATAGGCTTTATAGACACATCCCCAAACTGGAAATTTAGTTGTTGTATCAGCAAGGGTCTTGGTAAGAAAAGAATCCACACTCAAACTGAGTAATTAAAAGAAAATTTAATAAAAGGTTGATTTAAAAAGTGCTGTCAGGGTTTAGGGAAACTTAATAAGGGATAGTATTGAATTTGAGGCCAATAACTAAGAGGGGTGTTATCCCTAGATTAGAAGTGGAAAGGGAAGAAGTAATGATTTGAATTTGAAAAGGCAAGGGTATAGAAAAGAATTCTGGAGAGAATCTTTGGCCTTCAGTAGAGGGAGATAACAAACACTCAGGGAAGGGGCCTGAGGAATATACAGCCTAATCTCTCTCTCCTATCTGTGCTTCCCATTGCTTGAACCCAACCTGAATCCAGAGGACAGAAGACCTATGGTCTAGATCAGCATCCTGGGGCATGAGTTGGGTGAAACTAGAGAAAGCAAACGGAAAATAGTCAAAAAAAAAAAAAGGAAGGAAGGAAAGAAACAAACAAACAAAGAAAGAAAAAGAGAAAGAAAGAGAGAGAGAAAGAAAATAGTCAACAGATAGGAAACTGAACATGATAACCATGAGAGGCCACACAGCAGGCACAGCAAGACACATCTTTCAATCCAAAGTAGAAAATTTGAGCTCTAGAACGGCATTCCAGAACTGGGATACTACAAGTAGTCTCTTTAGGATTCAACTTGCACAATCTATCATCATGCCCTTATATCAATTTCTAAAATAATTTGTCTTGGTATCTCCTATATGGCCATATATAGTTTCATGAATAGTAAATTCTCAGTAAATTCTTGTAAAGTCATTAAATAACTCTCCTCTTTTGTCCCCTACCACTGCTGCTAGCTTTTTATCTTGGATGAGTTTTCAGAAGCAATGTTTCAAAGTTCTAAACACAGTCACTATCTCCACATGCAATGATATGCCAGATTTAGACAAATAAAATAGGATACTGTATTTTTAACAGTGGTGATCAAAGCAGAGTGATCACTGCACTATCCAAAAGAAGTGAGGTCAGTCCCAAAGCACCTCTGTCAAATGAATTCATCTAGAAAACCTCATGGAATCGTTCGCAGTCTTACTGTGATGCTGTCTCACAGAGTTAAAAGGATATGGATGGAAATGTTCAGGAGAAATTCAGAAACTCCTCCTCTCCTCAATTTCACTATGAAAAAAAAAAAAAGTAGTGCCAGCCAGTTTCAGGGGGAAATGGACGCAAGAACATTTTTTTCTGCCCACAAAGATGAATTGCCTGTAATGACGGCCATTTGAAAAGTGTGGCGTCAAATTTCAAGCATCAGTGTGGCATTTTAAAAGCAGGTAAGTCCTGTTCTGATAGAAATGCACGAGGTTCACTCTACTGCAGAATATATTGCATCCAAGAAAAGAGGTTTTTTCTCCTCTAAAATTGGGTGACCTATGGGGGGAAAATCTGTATTAGGTAGTACAATAAAGGCTACACATAAGTATGCAGCTGTGTTACGTTTTAGGCACAGAAGCAAACTCTTTATGTTCTAGTAGCTAATTAAGATAAAGATTTGCTTGGCATGCAATTTCGCTTCCTTAACATCTTTTATATTGAAGTTACTCTGACTTACAGAGCATCCTACATTTTAGTCACTGACCCATAAAATACAAATGAAAGCTGGTAAAAGGATAACAACACGCATTCTGAATAACTCGCTAGGAAATGCCTCAAACTTGAAAGACATTTTAATAGTAATTCACCAGCCAGTTCCATTAGTCTTAAAAACTAGAGAAGCACAAAGAGAAAATTTGAATTACATAGCTCCACTTGCTATAATTTAAAGATATTTCAAGCTAAATCTAAACCTTTTGGATGTGGTATCTTGCTGTTTTTGTGCCAGCAAAATGCAAGATCCTAACAGTAAAACCCAATTAATGATAAACTATATTTCTCTACTTCCCACTCTGCTCCTAATGAGTGTCATTTCTAGCTCAGTGCTGTATTTTAAAAGCTTTCTTCATTTAAAGAAACATACCAAGCAAAGGTGACTTAAACTGGTCTTATGATATAATTATGACACCAGTTTTTAAAGCTAAGGTGTTTTTCCTGTGCGTCCACTTCAGCCTTTTGGCCAATATCTACTGTAGTATACATTTTTGTTCCAGCTGTGCTACCTACCTAAGGTTAATGTGCTCTGTGAGTGAAACTATTTGTTTCTGACCACTTTTTCAAATCATCGTTTTTTTGCTTTCTCGTTTTCATTGTTTTTTTTTTTGCATGTATATTAATCTCCTGAGGCTGGCATACCAAAGTACCCCAAACTGGACAGCTGAAACAATAGAAGTTCCTTGTCTCACAATAAATTTTGGAGGCTGGCAGTCCTCAATTGATCGAGGTGTCTGCAGAGTTGGTTCTTTCTGAAGGCTGTGAGGAAAAATCTGTTTCCTTCCTCTCTCTGGACTTCTGGTGGCCTGCTGCCCGTCTGGCATCCCTTGGCTTGTAAGCCATCATCATGATCTTTGCCTTCATCCACATGTGGCATCCTTCCTGTGTGTCTGTGTCCAAACTTGTCATTTTTTAGAAAGACATCAATAGAGGGGTCTCTCTAACTCTAGTATGACCTAATCTTAACTAATTACATCTGCAAAGACCCTGTTTTCAAAGAATGTCACATTCGTAGATCCTGGAGATTAGTACTTCAACATATGAATGGGGGGGAGTGCACAATTCATCATACAACATCATGTCGGGTCATTAATTTCAGTCTTTCTGTGTGTGTGCCTAAGTTCCTGGAGTTTCAATAACTTCCCTTTCAAGTTTACTAATGAACTTCTAGACTTCCAATATCTATTCTGGTTTTAAGCCCATTCGATGAGTGGTTTCTTGTTCTTTGTTCTATATGTTCTTTATGTTATCTTTCATTTCTATTCTCATTATGTTCATTTCCCTTTAAATACTTGAACACATTGAGCGCAATTAATAAGCTCTTCTAATGTCCTATCTACTGATTCCATCATGTTTGCCATCTATATCTTTTTCTATTGCCTAATGTTTTCTCCTGTTAGTAGGTTACATTTTCCTTCTTCTTTGCATATCTTTGCACATCCAGTAATTTAGAACACGGTGAGTTTATGTTAATGATGACTAAATTTTGTAATCTTCCTTCCAGAGTGTTCAAATTTATTCTGTCAAGTATTTAAGTTAATTGCAAAGCAGCTTGATTTGTTCAGAGCTTGGTTTTCAACTTTGTTATAGTGGGTCCAGAGTAGCCATTGTTCTAGGACTTAGCCAAATTACAAAGGAATGGCAGTTCTGTTGGTCTCATTGGACCCCCCAGGTATTGAATGATGACACCCAATCTTTCTAGTTGAAACACAGTGTCTTCCAGCCCTTGGTGAGGTCTGAGAACTGTTCTGAGTACGTCTTCTTGGTTGTTCTTTTCCCAGTCTCATGATATTTCACCTATACATGGGAGGCTTGATAATCATCAACTCAATCAATGGCTTCCCTCTATAGATTTCTAGAGCTGTCACCACACAGTTCTCTCCTCCCTGGTACTCTTTCCTGCAACTTGCAGCTACCTTGTTTTTCCAAAACTGGACTCCATCCCTTCAAATCCAGGGGACCACCATGCTCTCATTATGATACCACTCCTTATCTCATGATCCAGAAAGTTCCTCCACACAGATTACCCGAGTGTTTCTCTGCTCCCTTCCTCTAGTTCCCTTGTCTCATGGATCACAGTTCTGTGTTCTGTTTTCCAATATCTAAAAACCACTACATATGTCATCCAGTATTCTAATTGTTTATGGCAGAATCCAGTTACTCTGCTATGAGCATAACAGAAGACTAAGTATGCATTTTGATAGATAATTTCTTTAATAGAATTTCTTCTTTAATCATTAGTGGGGTTTTTTTTGTCTTATTTAATCAAAATCATGAAGATAATCACTTAAGTTTTCCTCTAATATCTTCATTGTTTTAGCAATTAGATCTGCAATTTATCTGAAAAAAAATTTTTTTTTTCTGCACAGTGAGTTAGGGTCAAGATTATTTTTTTCCACATTAAATATCCAAATAGCCTAGTCTATTTATTAAAAACATTGACCTTTTATTAATGAACTGTTATGTTTGCTTTTACAAATAATGTAACTATATATATGTTGGCTTATTTTGGTACTTGATTCTGTTCCACGGATCTATTTGTCTATTTTTGCATCATTACCACCCTCTTGACTACTATAGCTCTGTAATAATCTAGATGGGTAGTTTAAGTCTTTCAGCTTTGTTTTTATGAGATTGCCTTGGCCATCCTTGGCTCTTTGAACTTCCTAATGCCCCTTGGTGAGGGGAGTCTGGGTGGCTCATTCGGTTAAATGTCTCTGACTCTGGATTTTGGCTCAGGTCATGATCTCAGGGTCATGAGATCGGCTCAGTGCTGGGCGTGGAGCTTATTTGCGATTCTCCTTCCCTCTCCCTCTCTCTCTGCCCTTCCCCTCTCTCTCTCAGAATAAATAAATAAAAATAAATAAGTTCAACTCGGTGATTTCTTAAGCTAACAAATACATACATACATAGATACACAAATCCTGATGTTATTTTGTATTCGATCATATTGAATCCAAAGTTAGTATGAGAATGATTTAAAATTTTACCATAGTGAGTCTTCTGAAACCTTATGAAACACCTTTCCACTTTAGATAAGGCTCATTTAATTTCTGTTAATTTGTTCTTTGATTTTAGTAAAGAGATCCTGCTCATCACTAGATCTATTTCCATATATCTGATGGTTTTGTTATTATTATAAGTAATATATTTCTTGCAGCTGTTTTTATTAATTTGCTGCTGGTACATAAACATGCAATCATTTTTTGTTTTAATCATCAACATAGTGACATTGCTCAATTCACTACTAATGTAATAGTTTTTAAATTATTTTATAATGTCCATGTACATGATCATCTTATTTTACAAGTAATGACATCTTTATTTCTCCCTTAATTATCCTTACACTTTTTTCCCCTTGTTTTATTTTATTGTCAAGGACCTAATTAAAATAGGAGTCATCATCTTGTTCTTAATTTTGAGGGGATATTTTCACCTTAGTGTATAATCTTTCCTATAGATTATTTACTGATATTCTTTGTCACATAAAGAAAATTCCTACTTCTAATTTGTAAAATATTTTTGTTTTATTGTTTGCTTTATAACCATAAATGAGTATTGAATTTAACCAAATGGGTTTTTTCCTGTATCTATTATTTCCTCTTTACTCGATAATGTAGCAAAATATGTTGATTTTTAAAAATTTGTATTTATCTCCCTGGAATAAACCCCACTCAGGCTGGTAGATAGAGCTGTCTAATGTCTCTTAAAGCGTCTTCTCAGGCAAATTGATTAGGAATACATGTTGGAGTTTTTCCAAAATTTGTCACAAAGGAAGGAGCTATGAACATGACAGTTGAGATAATTCCTCTGGGAGAGACATCTTTTGGAGGAAAATGGCTAGATAATAGTCTTAGATGGTGTAAAATAGTCTAAGATAGGGATTAACAGTTTAACAGCTAGTTAAACATTGTAGACTCTATGAGACTGCTTTAATGACAGTACATCTTCCTAAGGTTGAACACTGTTAGAATTTTAGGAGGGGTTCTTAAGTTTATCAATGTCTATCACGGAATTGCTAGAGAATTTTATCAGAAGGATAAAATTACTTCCAGAAAGAATATCTAATCACATTAGACAATAAAAGTCATCTAGGTTTTGAACAGTTCTTTTTAATGTCAAGCAAAGGATCTGTTCATTAACTAAGAGAGTTATGAAAAGCTCTGACACCTGCTTAAGATTTCATCCAGTTGTAGAACAAAAGAATCGGTTCACAATGGAAGTTTAAAGGATAGTGGTGGGAAAAATAAAGGTACTGTTTGCCGATGTCCTATTGAGTCCAGCTGATCTCTATAACATGGCACGTACCACTGATTCATTATTTATATTTTTAATTATTTGAAATAAGGGATAATCATGTATGAATCCCATATACAGCTGTTAAGATTTTAGCCATAACATGGCTTACACAAAAGATAAGTAAGAAAATAAGGGAAAGGGTGTCGGGGGGAAAAAAAACTCAAATGCTTATCACCAAAGAAATGACTACATAATTAGGATCCATTGGTAGAACAAAATAACTCTCAGAAACCATTTAAATGACAATTATAAAATATTTTAATTAACATTATTTTTTTAAAGATTCTATTTATTTATTTGACAGAGAGATAGGGAGAGAGCACAAGTAAGCAGAGCTGCAGGCAGAGGGAGAGAGACAAGCAGGCTCCCCACTAAGCGAGGAGCCCAATGCAGGGCTTGATCCCAGGATGCCAGAATCATGACCCAAGCTAAAGGCAGCTGCTTGACCAACTGAACCACCCATACTCCCCTAATTAACATTGATATTAACCATACATTGTTACTGTCTATGTTCTCTTCTAGGCTTTTGATGGATTCCTGTCTCACATTGAGGTCTTTCATCCATTTTGAGTTTATCTTTGTGTATGGTATAAGAGAATGGTCGAGTTTCATTCTTCTGTATATAGCTGTCCAATTTCCCCAGCACCATTTACTGAAGAGGCTGCCTTTTTTCCATTGGATATTTTTTTCCTGTCTTGCCAAAGATTATTTGACCATAGAGTTGAGGGTCCATACCTGGGCTCTCTATTCTGTTCCATTGGTCTATGTGTCTGTTTTTGTGCCAGTACCATGATGTCTTGGTGATCACAGCTTTGTAGTAAAACTTGAAATCAGGCAACATGATGCCCCCACCTTTGTTTTTCTTTTTCAACATTTTCTTGGTGATTCAGGGTCTTTCCTGGTTCCATACAAATTTTAAGATTGTTTGTTCTAGCACTTTGAAAAATGTCATTGGCATTTAGATCGGGATGGCGTTGAAAGTATAGGTTGTTCTTGGCAGTAACCTCTTCGACATCAGCCACAGCAACTTCTTTCAAGACACGTCTCCAAAGGCAAGGGAAACAAAAGCAAAAATGAACTTTTGGTACTTCATCAAGATAAAGAGCTTGTTCACAACAAAGAAAATAGTAACAAAACAAAGAGGCAACCCACGGAAAGGGAGAAGATATTTACAAATGACACTCCAAATAAAAGGCTGATATCCAAGACCTATAAAGAACTTCTCAAATTCAACACCCAAAAAACAAATAATCAAGTCAAAAAATGGCCAAAAGACAAGGACAAACACTTCTCCAAAAAAGGCATACAAATGACTAATAGACACATGAAAAAGTGTTCATCATCATTAGCCATCAGGGAAATTCAAATCAAAACCACATTGAGGGTGCCTGGGTGGCTCAGTGGGTTAAGCGTCTCCTTCAGCTCCAGGTCATGATCTCAGGGTCCTGGGATCAAGGCCCGCAACAGGATCCCTGCTCAGCGGGGAGCCTGCTTCCTCCTCTCTCTCTGCCTGCCTCTCTGCCTACTTGTAATCTCTCACTCTGCCAAATAAATAAATAAAAAATCTTTAAAAAAAAAAAAAACCACATCGAGATACCACCATACACTTAGTTACAATGGTAAAAATTGACAAGGGCAAGAAACAAAAATTATTGGAGCAGTTGTAGAGAGTATACAGGGAACCCTCTTATACTGTTGCTAGAAATGCAGGTTAGTGCAGCCACTTTGGAAAGCAGTGTGGAGGTTCCTCAAAAAATTAAAAATAGAGCTACCCTATGACCCAGCAATTATAGCACTGGACATTTAACCCAAAGATATAGATGTAATGAAAAGAAGGGCCACACGCACTCCAATGTTAGTAGCAGCAATGTCCACAGTAACCAAACTGTGGAAAGAGCCGAGGGCGCCTGGGTGGCTCAGTGGGTTAAAGCCTCTGCTTTCGGCTCAGGTCATGATCTCAGGGTCCTGGGATCGAGGCCCGCATCGGGCTCTCTGCTCAGCGGGGAGCCTGCTTCCCCCTCTCTCTCTCTGCCTGCCTCTCTGCCTCCTTGTGATCTCTCTCCCTCTGTGAAAAAAATAAATAAAATCTTTAAAAAAAAAAAAAAAGAAAGAGCCGAGATGCCCTTCAACAGATGATTGGAAAAATTATTGTTGAAGTGTTTCAAGTCCAGTGTGTGTCCTATGGATGCTTATTATCACTATATATAATGTCTCAGAGATAATAGACCAGAAAAAGAGTAGATATCATTCCCATATGCAAGGTGGAGATCAATTTCCAATTGCCAGATTTTTTTGTTCATAAGTGACATATTAAATTTGGTGGTAATATATCTCCTGATTATTAGCCATTATTGTTTGCTGGAAAATTAATTAACATAAAAATTTTCTTTCCAGATATTCCATAATACTTCAATACCATATACAAATACTTGCCACCAAATGACAAAATATTTATTGAGTGTATTGCTTAAACCACAAATATCCAGTTCTCTAGAAGAATGCATTATTCTAGACAAGTTAATTATCCAAATGACTGGGATATCACCCTTTTTGTAATGAGTTTTTCTTTGGTAGCTTTTAAAAGTGATTATGTATTTTTCAAACTCAACACCCAAAAAATAAACAATCCAGTTAAGAAATGAGCAGAAGACATGAACATTTTCCCAAAGAAGACATACAGATAGTTAACAGACACATGAAAAGATGCTCAACATCAGTCATCATCAGAGAAATATGAATCAAAACCACAGTGAGATTACCAACTCGCACCTATCAGAATGGTTAAAATTAACAACACAGGAAACAGCAGGTGTTGGCGAGGACGTGGAGAAAGGGAAACCCTCTTACACTGTCAGTGGTAACGCAAACTGGTGCAACCACTCTGGAAAACAGTGTGGAGGTCCCTCAGAACTTTAAAAACTGAACTACCTTCCAACCCACAATTGTATTAATAGATATTTATCTAAAGAATACAAAAATGGTGATTTTAAGGGCTGCATGCACCCCAATATTTATAGCCATTATTAACAATAGCCATATTATGGAAAGAGCCCAAACGTCCATTGACAGGCTAAAGAAGAGGTGGTATGTATATACAGTGGAATATTACTCAGTCATCAAAAAGAATGAAATCTTGTCATTTGTGATGATGCAGATAGAGTTAGAGTATATTGTGCTAAGTGGAATAAGTCAGTGAGAGAAAGACAAATACCATAGCATTTCACTCATATGTGGAATTTAAGAAAAATTGCAGATGGACATAGAGAAAGGGGGAAAAAGAGAGAGAAAGAGAGATGAAAACCATAAGAGACTCTTAACTATAAAGAACAAACTGAGGGTTGATGGAAGGAGGTGGGCAGGGGATGGACTAACTGGGTGATGGGTATAAAGGAGGGCACTTGTGGTGATGAGAACTATGTGTTAATGGAAGACATGAATCATTAAATTCTACACCTGAAACCAACTTTGCCATATGTTAAGTAGCTATAATTTTAATAAAGACTCAAAATAAAATATAAAAATAAAAAACAGAAGTCATTATGTATTTCTCTAGCTTTTTAAGCCATTATATGAAGTATAATATAAATATTATTACTTGATAACCCCAACTTTTTTGATAACCTGCAGATGTAGAAATTGAGGCCCCTGGATAGAATACATATTATACTTTAAGACACCTGCTTTATTGGAAAAAAGTTATGATTTAATCATTCCTATTTATTATTTGTGCCTTTCTTTTAAATGTGAAAAAATAGATCTAAATAATTTCCATAGCACATATGGTTATCTGCATATACACACAAAAAAATTAGAAAGTTATCTTCTTGGCTAGTTCCAATAATAATCTTTGTGGTACTACAATCTTTATAATATGATTTACACGATATTTATCATTGAAATAATTTACTGTAGCCTCTTATTAGCTTGATCTCCTTTGCTTTCTCATTGTACTGCATTTTTGGATAGGGTATATGAAGAGCACTTAATTATTAGTAATTCTGAGTTGTTAGTGAATGGTTTATATTTTTCTCATCTAAAACATAGCATATTGTCACATTTTTTCCAATTTAACTTCTTTTATGTTTAGCTTTTGACAGGTATCTTGATGGTAGCAAAGGCCTTGAATGTAACAAGACAAAAAATTCATGTTCTCTTCAAACAATAGAAGACTAGCTTGTTTCTGGTCAATATTTCCATTGAGAACAATTAGAAAAACTAAAGGAGATTTAGATATAAACATATATACTTGAAGACATTAGAAGGCTACTTAGCCACTAAAGATTCGTGGGGCTCAGAGAATATCAAGAGGAGTGAGCCTAATATTTAGTGTACCTTTTCCCCTTGTGCCTTTACCTTTTTGAAAATAGTAAAAGGAATGAGTTTGAGCAACCTCATGAAAATAGATTTGCCAATGAAAAGGAACCCTGTAAATTCCAAGGGTTTCAGCTAGAACACCAAAGGACCATAGCCCAGCTGTATGGATACCAGAAATAGACTAGCACTTATATGGACTCAAGCCCAGATTCTAACCTGTTCAACCCCAATTAAATTGATGATAGTAATCAGCCAATAGCTCAAGAGCCTACCAATAGCAAAATTAAATCCACTCTAGAGAAAAACAATAATTCAGAGACACAAATTATGTTTACATTGTTTATATGCTATACCTGGAATCAATCAAAAATAACTAGATCTACAAAGAAACAAAATATTTCAGAAAAGAAAAACAGGAAAAAATAGAATCAGAATCATAAGAGAAATATTCTTCAAAAATGAAGGCAAGTGACTTTCCCTGCTGGCTGTGACTAAGTAATATTGTATATGCAAAAAATCCAGTATCATATGCAGATAAACTGTTAGAATTAATAAGGCAATAGTAAGATCACTGTATATAATGTCAGTATACAGAAAGTATTTATAGTCTTATCTATCAGCAACAAACAATTAGAAAATGGAACTCTTAAAATATATTATTAATGATAGCATGAAAACTACAAATATGTAGGGATAATTCTTTTTAAAGAATGCTACAAAAACTATGAAGGATTATTAACAAAATTAAAGGTGATCTAAGCAAATACAGGGACATACGGTATTCATGGAATGAAAGACTAAATATTAAAAAATCCAGTTATAACCAAATGGCTTATCATTCAATACAATTCCAATCAAAATCATAACAGATAAATTTGGGGAAATGACAAGCTAATTTTAAAATGTGTATGGAACTGAAAAAAGACTGAAACTAACCAAGAAAATCTTGAAAGAACAAAAAGAACAAAGCTGAAGACATTTGTACTCCCAGTTACAACATTTTTAAAATCTTTAGCAATGATGCATGAGATACTGGCACAATGAGATTTAATTAACTAATAAATCAGAATAAAAGATCTAGAAACAGGCCCATACATACATGGACACTTGGATATGACAAAGACAGCATTAAAGAACTTTGGGGAAAAATACTGTCTTTTCAATAAATTGTGTTAGATCAATAGTGTATGTGCATGGAAAGAAATAATCCTTCCTGTCACACTGCACGCAAAAACCAATACTAGGTGGATTATAGATTCAAGTAGAAAAAGTAAAACAATAAAGTTTCTGATTAAAACATTGGAGGATTTTTTTCTTACCCTTGGGCTAGCAAACATTTCTTTTCAGAAAATGAGGGACATATGTTAACCAAAAGACAGCATTAATAGAGTGAACATACAAATGACAGAAAGTCAAAAAGTCCTCGTTTTTAATGTCTACAACCAACAAAGGGCTCGTATCTAGGGTAATTTTTTTAAACTTTAAAAATCAATGAGAGGAAGACAGAGAATACAATAGAAAATAAATGAGCAAAAGATTTGAACAGAGTCTTTTCAAATGACCAAGACATATACAAAAAGTTTCTTGGTCTCGCAAATAATGAGGAAATGAATATTAAGTACATGCTGTGCTCACCACAATTAAAAAGACTAGCAATACAGAGTTGGCTAGGATGTGAAGCAACAGCAATCATCATATCCTGCTGGTGAAAATGAAAACTTAAATAACCACTTTGGAAAGCTGGTAGTAGTTACTAAAGCTTAACAAATAGGCCTTATGACCCAGCAATTACACAGCTCAGTATATAACCAACCAAATTCTGTATTTATGCATACAGATAGACCTGTGCAAGAATGCTCATCTTTTTTTTTTTTAAAGATTTTATTTATTTATTTGACAGAGAGAGAGAGAGAGATCACAAGTAGGCAGAGAGGCAGGCAGAGAGAGAGGAGGAAGCAGGCTCCCTGCCGAGCAAAGAGCCCAATGTGGGCCTCGATCCCAGGACCCTGAGATCATGACCTGAGCCGAAGGCAGAGGCTTTAAACCGCTGAGCCACCCAGGCGCCCAAGAATGCTCATCTTAGCACTGATGAAGCTCCTATTCTCATTCCCACAGATTTTTACAGCACCATTTGTAACAGCCTAAATTCAAAACAAGGCAAATGTTCATCAATCCAAACGTCTATGATTTTTGATATATTCATGGAATAGAATGCCATTCAGCAATGAAAAATAAAGGAATGACTCCAACATTCATCAACAAGGATGAAACTCACAACAAGCATAATGTGGAATAAAAGAAGCCAAGCACAAAATGATATAGAATATTATTTTAGTTTTACAGAATTATACACAAGCAACATTAAATTATGGTGTGAGAAGTAAGGAGAGTAAGCATCCTCTGGTTGGGGGAAGAATTTCTGGAAGGAGACAGGAGGTAGCATCTGAGATGCTTTTGCCATAGAGTTAGTCACTTTATGAAAGTTTCTGATTCGTGCACTTTTCCAAACACATGTCTTAAACCAATGAAAATTTATTTAAAATACTTTTAAACACCCAGAATTAATCTTAGGTATTAAAAATCAGAATAGCAATTATCTTTGGGCAGGGATCTGAGCAGTGTTTGGGGGAAGGTCTGAAGGAGGCATCCAGGATGCTGGCAATGTTAACACTGTTTCAGAACTTGAATCATGTTTACATTAGTATATTTACTATGATTTATGAAATTTTTCCCTATCAATTTCAGTAAAAAGAGTATTAATAATTGTTTTAGATATGAATTTCTGGAATTTTTCATTATGCGTGTGTTGTATTTCATACTTTTAAAGTTTTTAAAAACAATAATATCTCCTTCACCCAAGTTTTTCACATATCAACTAGATAATCAATGTTAAAAACCATTTCTGTTAGGCTAGCTCTAAATACAGATAACAATACAATGAGGTTCTCTGTTATACAATCTATGTGCCTTTATGCAAATAATATTGCAGGTGTGATCTGATCTAGCAATCTCTGGCGTCTGAAATAAAAGTTGAAATTGGCACAAGAAGCCAAACTATTTAAATTTCAATGGCTTGAAAACAAGTTTTGCACTCTGCGTGTCTGGAGGAAGCGACAGAATTTTAATTTTAAAAACAATACATATGTAATGGGACAGGGTAATTCACAGCTTACATCTAAATTATGGCTGCTACTGGAATTTAAATATATCTTGGTTGGCCTGGTATACTGGTGTGGGGGCCGTCTGAGGACCCGAGGGCCCCAGGGCCACAGGACCTGCCTCTTCCCTCCAAGAATAACAATCTGACTTATGAGACCATTAGCAAAAATACCACAGACAATTCAAATCCACACTTTCTTCTGGCTTAGTGTCTCCCACCACTCAGATGACTAGCTGAGTCCTAAGAGAAATGGGATGGAAGCAAAAACTGAACAAGCGTTCATGCACGAGCCCGTAGTGTATCAGAATCACAAGGCTGTCCTCTTTCAGAGCAGCCCGACTCCATAATGTTGGTGGGAAGAAGTTCCTATGGCTTTGGAACCGAGGCATTGATGCTCTGCTCCACTGTCAGATGAAGTCAGAAGGAAGCTGCCCATGACAGCCATGCTGATGGCCCATTATTGGTGCTGAAGGGGACAGCGCCAGCCAATGCTGGACCCTGCTAGTTTCACACCTCTGTGAAATGGGGAGGATAACCACGACTTCAGGCACCACTGGAGACAATAGCAGCCACCAGAAGTAACTCAACAATTGGCCCCTGGGTCATGCGTGATGCTCTTGTGTTGTTTGACAGACTGTAAGAGGCACATGCAATTTTATAGAGACTGAGAAGACTTGAGTATATGAAGCCCACATGGGTCAATTTGAAAATCAAAAATTACTGAAAGAAAATCTCTGAGGAAAGCAACTCTAGAGTCTCTCAGAAGTAGGTAGAGGAGGGCGCCTGGGTGGCTCAGTGGGTTAAAGCCTCTGCCTTCGGCTCAGGTCATGATCTCAGGGTCCTGGGATCGAGCCCTCACATCGGGCTCCCTCAGCAGGGAGCCTGCTTTCTCCTCTCTCTCTCTCTGCCTGCCTCTCTGCCTACTTGTGGTCTCTCTTTCTCTCTCTGTCAAATAAATAAACAAAATATTTAAAAAAAAAGAGGAAGTAGGCGGAGGAGACTGGAGGGTCAGAGAGGATTTGGGGGATTCCTTAATTGTGGAGAATTGGAAAGAAGTCCAGATTATTCACATAAATTTAACGTCTTTGAATTCTAAGGCGGAGATTAAAAAGCATAGATTATATTGCTACTGAAAATACTCGACTTTATAGATTTCTTCCATTATCTCAATTTTGCCTATTTTCTACTTATCTAAATAAAGGTTATGACTCATCATTCTCTTACATATTACACATAATAAAGTGGAATTCTTAAGCTAAAGCTTTTTAGATCTTTCCTCATTAAAATTCTGGTCAACTTTTTAAAGCCTAACAACACAAAATAGTATCAAATGCCACAGGCAAAGCATGACATAGCAAAGGAAGGGACTGTGTAATCCCTTCTCAAGTGTATGGCTCAGATTCAACCAGAGTCAGAAACCACATTGGCGGAAATCTAACATAGTGGCATTTGGAACAAGGTTATTATTCCAGAATTAGAAAAATGTAAAATCTAATTAATGTCTTGGCTCTTCTGCCTTTGTTCTTTGTGAACTTGAAAATACTGATGCCTAAATTCTAAACTTCTAAGGAAATATTAAAGAGATCTGAGTAAAGAGTACATCTGGGTAAGTCCATATCTACAATACTGCCATCCAGGGCTTTTCTCCCAGAACCTGGAGGAAAAAATGTAAAAATATAAAAGAATGTAAATAAAAGAGAAAATCTACAATAGCATCCAAGATGGCAGAAGTGTCCCAATGACATGCTGTGAAATTAGTGCTATTTCTGACCTAAATAAGCAAGCTGGGACTAGAATAAAAGATTTGCCTAAGTCTTCTCATAACTCTCTTTCCCAAGAAAACAAGGGAGGGAGAAAATGCCTAGAGGAAATTCTGGCAGAACTGCAGCCGTGCCCTAAAACATGGAGAAGGGGCTGGAGAAGGACAGCTGAGAGTTTAGTGGAAGAGAATGCCTCCACCAGTTCCACCATGTTGTGTCTGTTTCAAAACAGTTGAAGAGGATGCCATGAAAGGGATGGAGTCATTGGCACTGGGGCTGCCTCCCCATGCGGTAGGACCTCACGTGACAAGCAAGGGTTCCCTCTGGTTGCCCCAGGAAGGGAGAAGAGAGACCATGAGAAGAAGTTTCCCTGGTGTCCTGCCAGATGCCCACACTGCCTAGGCTTCCAGCTTTCTCTCTACTTCCTTCTGGTTATAGATTCACAGAACTGATCAGATGGACTTACATTAATGCATGTCCACAAAAGACTTAGACCAAATATAGCAGTTTATGCAAAGTAGTCCCACACAGGGAACAACTGAAAATGCTCATGAAAAGAAAATGGACAAATGATGTTCGAATTGTGTCTGAACCGCCATTGCTCACTAATGCCTGCACCACCTCTAGCTCCCAAGCTCCAGGCGAAGGAGAAGGGGACATAAGTCTCTGCACCAGGTCTCCAACAGAACGGACTGCCTGTGAATCCAAGGAAGGAGCTGGCTGCAGAAGCCACTGGCAAGAGTGCGCCCTCTGCTGGAGGGGGAAGAAACCTCATCCTTACAGGCCTGGCCTCTCCCGCACTCCGTGAAGTTAGATATGATAAGAAGTCCGCTGAACTTCTGATTTGCAAACTTCCTTTCCAGCATTTGGTGGAGAAATGGCTCAGGACTTCAAAACAAATCTGTGTTTCCAGAGTATAGCTATTGGTGCTTTGCAGGAGGCAAGCTAAGACTATCTGGGGGCCTTTATGAAGACACCAACCTGTGTGCTATTATCCATGCCAACATGTAAAAATTATACCAAAAGACATCCAACTAGCATGCCACATACATGGAGACCGTGCTTAAGTATCCACTATGATGGAAAATATTTCATTCTTTAAAAAATTTTTCTTTCTCTTTTTATTGGTAGTTCTGAATGTTAGATTTTTTTTCCACAGGGTCAAAAGGTACCTCAGTATATGTTTGCAAGTGGAAAAATAGAGGACAGAAATCAGGTATTGACAGTTTTTCCATTTCCATTTGTGTATGAGTTTTTAATATAAGTACAGAAATATAAAAAATTAATGAAAGTCAAAGTGTTGCAGTGAACACGGCTCAGCAGTTCAACTTTATAACAATTATAAATTAACTTGCTAAATTTTTCTGAACAATACCAGCATTTGGATTTTTTTAAAACAAGTAAATTTATTTTTTTAAGACTTTATTTAATTTAGAGAGAGAGAGAGATCAAGGGGAGGAGCAGAGGGAAAGGGACAAACAGACTGCCCCCTGGGCACATAGCCTGATGTAGGGCTGGATCCCACCTCCCTAAGATCAGACCTGAGCCCAAATCAAGATTTGGTAGATTAACTGACTGAGCCACCCAGGCACCCCAAAACAAGTAAATTTCTTATTGACAGCAAAAACAAAACAAAACAAAAAACTCAAATGATATTCTATTCATAAAATAAAGTGATGCTTGTTGATTAAAAAAGCATAAATACTAAAAATGCAACAACATAAATGAATGTAAAAACTTACTCTTACAAAAAAGTACACACCAAAGAATGAACGTTTATGAAAATATCCTTTTTTATGAGGTTGAAGAACAGGCAAGACTAACCTACGGTGATGGAAATCAGAACACTGACATGTGTGAAGAATCACCTGAATAGGGTATGAGAATTTTGCGGAGGTGATGGTAATGTTTGATGTAGTGTTGTTAAATGAGTATATTCATTTGTGACAATTGATTAAATTTAATGTCTAATATCTGTGCATTTCACAATATGTAAACTTTGTCCCAATTAAAAAAAATGTATATTATCTGCATATGATGACTCAATTATATACCTTTCATTACTTTACAAATGAATGACAGCCCTTTAATATTATAAAATGAGTAATGTATAATATACATTTTCCTGTGTGCTTACTTTAAAATTGGCTTAATTATTTCCATATCTTTATTTTTTTTACTGGACTGATTTCTGCTATTTATTTTATTCTGGGGGGTGTGTATGCATAAGTATTTAGAACTAAAGTGATGATTCTGGATCTACTGTGTGATGAGAGACTTTCTTTTTCCTTTTGTTTTCCCAAAAGCAATTCTTTTATCCTTTGATCTCAGCTAAAACACACTACAGGGAAATTACCAAACATGAACAAAACTAGCTTTTCTGTTGACTGCACCCATCCAAAATGAAGCTGCTTCCTTTGGGCTAGACTCAAATCACAAGATAAGAATTGTTAATTTAACTGCTTCGGTGACTTTCTCTGAACTGAATGCTTAATAAACTTGGAAGAAAAAAAAACCTTCTATTTTATCTCGTTATTATCTTTCTCTTGGTATTCTAAGAGAACCATTTATATGGTGACTTTATGTAAAAAAAAAGAGTAAAGTAATCATTTCAACCCTATCAACTTCAAGATAAATGTTGGGGGGAAAAGTTCCTTATTCCTTGGTCTTGTTTTATGATATTAAAAGTTTTGCCCACCCCTGATATTGCTCTGTTAACAAGTCCTGCAAAATACACATCTTCCGAAAGTGGATATCAAAGGAAAAATTATGGAAAGAAGGACCATGAGTCATGCTTATCGAGTTTTTGTGTTAAAAGAAAAATATGCGAATGAAAAGTGCATTAAAAAACCTAACATCATAAGAGTAAAATAAGTTCTATTCTGACCCTCGTTCAGCCTTGCCAGGTCCCTTTCTAAAGTATGTATATGGTGTCCCTCTCTGTTACCCCCAACATTCAGTAAGCTGTTATTTCCTATAACCACACTTTTGACACCTTCCAGGATTCATTCCTTTCTGTCCTTTACCAAGGTGGTCCCCTACTTCAGGTACACTTCTTATTTCCCTTGGATTACTTTGAAAACCTTCTATCTGGCCTCCACACCTCTAATGCTCCTAGGGGTGCAGTATTAATCTTGCCAAATGCTATGTCTTAGTCAAGTGGGCCAGAGACACCAAAATAACACAGACTGGGGGCTTCAAAACAACAGAAATCTACTTCTTACAGTTCTGAAGGCTGGAAGTCCAAGATCAAGGCTCTAGCAGATTCCTTCTATGGTGAGGGCCCACTTCCTGGTTCAGAGATGACCTTCTTTTTGCTGTGATCTTATATAGCAAAAGGGGTGAGGGATCCCTCTAGGATCCCTTTTATAAGGGCACTAAGCCCATTCATTAGGGATCTGCTCCTTCCTGAAGACCCCATCTCCACAATACCATCACAGCGGGGATTAGAGTTCAACATAGGAATTTTGGAGGGACACATTCAGCCTATAAGTACACCAACACAACAGCACTGAGCACGCTACTTTCCGATTCAGAAAACTTCAGCTGTTCTACTGCTCAACAATCTTCACTCGGTCTCTTAGACAGAGGTGCGGCCTAACTGGCCTAAACCCACCCAACCAGTTTTGCTCTGCCTTAATCCTCCTTATACCCACACTTTCAAAACTTGTAATTAGAAAAGTAATCTATTCTGGCCATTCAAAAAATCAGACTGTAGAGCTGTATAAAATAAAAGATGGTAGGGTGCCTGGCTGGTTCAGTTGGTAGAACATGCGACTCTTGATCTTATGGTTGTGAGTTTGAGTCCCATGTGGAGATTACCCAGAAATAAAGTCGTAAAAATAACAAATAGAGCTTTAAAAAAGGGGTAAAGTGACTGTTTTCCCATCTCTTTTACCCCATTTCTAAACTAGCAACTGTTGTTGGGGCCCCTGCATGGCTCAGACCCTTAAGCATCTGCCTTCGGCTCAGGTCATGATGGCATGGTCCTAGGATCGAGCCCCATGTTGGGCTCCCTGCTCAGCGAGGAGTCTGTGTCTCCCCTACCTCTACCCCCGTTCATGCTTTCTCTCACTCTCTATTCCTTTCTCCCAAATAAATAAATAAAATCTTTAAAAATAATAAAAATTAAAATAGTAAAAATTAAAAAATATAAACGAGTAACTGCTGTTAATATTTCACTGTGTTCTTCCTCCCATTAACAAAATATACCTGCATATTGTATAGGCACAGAAAAGTGAAAGTAGAATTATGCTTGAGGACTTACCCTTTTTCTACATAGTTTTTAGATATGAATATTTCTTCAAAGTTATGGATGATTTATTCTTTTTATGGTTGTCTTTATTCTATTAATAAGATATACCATAATTTATTTAATTGGTCCCTATTAATGGATACTTAGGCTACTTCCATTTTTAACACTTTTACAAAGTATTTAATTGAATATCTTTGTATCTGTACCTTAGATGCACCTGTGCAAAAGTTGTAATTCTCTCAAAGTAAAATAATTTTTTTAAAGATTTTTTTTAAATGTATTTATTTGACAGAGAGAGAGGTTACAAGTAGGCAGAAAGGCAGGCAGAGAGAGAGGAGGAAGCAGGCTCGCCTCTGAGCAGGCAGCCCCATTCGGGTCTTGATCCCAGGGCCCTGAGATCATGACCTGAGCCGAAGGCAGAGGTTTTAACCCATTGAGCCACCCAGGTGCCCCTCAAAGTGAAATAACTGAATCAAATGCCATGTTCATATTTATTTTGAAAAATATTACCTAATTCTTTTTCTAAGAAGCCTGCACTATCGTATGCCCTTTTCCCACCTTCTTTCTTGACAAGAGTAGGTAATAAAAACTACTTTAATCTCTCCACTTTAATAGGTAAAGAATGGTATGTCCTTTTTAACTTTTCATTTTAAAAAATCATTAATGAATTTGAACATCTTTGCTAATGTCAATTGGTCTCGTATGTCTTTGTTTTGAACTGTTTATTTATTCTGTGCCAGAATTTATGGAGTTGCTGGTCTTTTTCATATTGATTTCTATGAGCTCCTTGTGAGCTAATCAATTTCACTGTTTCTCTACCATGTTAGATACAAATAACTTCCCTATTTCGTTGCTCACATTTACACTCTTAAATGATTTTTTGCCTGTTTTTGCCATAAATAATGATTTTTTGTATAATCAAACATATCAATCTACAGTTCATAAAAGTGGTTCTCAGATTAATGTGCATAAGAAATACATAAAATGACTATCATAAATGTAGATTCCAGGAAAAGAAGAAACCAACATTATGCTGATTAAATGAAAGAATTGAGAAGCTTTCCTTCTTTTTCTATGCTCTTGAATAGTTTTACTAAATTTAGGAAGATCTTTTCCTTAATGCTAAGAAACAGTAGTCTTGTGAAACTATATGGACTTATTCTTTTCTTGAGGTGTGTATTAACTCCTTGACAAGTACCTGATTTTCTTTCATTTCCTTAGTTATTTTCTCTCTATTCTGCTCTCAATATTGAAACTTGTATTTTTCTTTAAAAGCATATATTTCATATGGGTTTCAAGTTTACTTTCAAACACTTATGTAAATTTATTTTATTTTTTATCTTTTATATGTGTGTCTACATGTATGTAATTTTATTTTTCTCATGTCTAACCTGAATGTAGCAGGAACATGATACCACTATGTCATATCTCCACACTTATGAGAGAAAGTCCCAAAGTTAGAGATGAAATTAGACCTATATTATAGCAATGAAAATGGCCTCACAAAGGGAGAGAGTTTTTCAGAATTAAAGCAATCTATGGTACCTAAATTATTCAAGCAATCTATGGTACCTCAATTATTCATAAAAAAGGTACAGATTGTAACAAATTTTATTATTTTAAGCCAGATATAAAGTATACAAGTTAAAAATTTAAGACTTACTCCTAAAATTTAGAAATGCATATAAGTTTAACAGGATCAATTAAGAAGAGATAGGGATAAAGAAATATCACTAATCCAATGGAAGGGTAGAAAAAAATAAAAAAAGAATAGAAAATCATGGTATGTAGAAAGAACAAAGTAAGATGGTAGAAATAAATCCAAATAAATGAAACATTACAATAATATAAATGGGCTAAATAGCTTTTAAAAGGTAAATATTTATAAACATAATTCAAAAACTCAACTCTATACTATTTATGAAGTCCACATTTAAAATTTAATAACACACCACAATAGCCAAACTGGAAAGAACCGAGATGCCCTTCAACAGATGAATGGATAAAGAAGATGTGGTCCATATATACAATGGAATATTACTCAGCCATCAGAAATGGTGAATACCCAACTTTTATCATCAACATAGATGGAACTGGAGATTATGCCAAGTGAAATAAGTCAAGCAGAGAAAGTCAAGTATCATATGGCTTCACTTACTTGTGGAACATAAGGAATAGCATGGAGGACATGAGGAGAAGGAAGGGACAAATGACCTGGGGGATATACAAGTGGGAGATGAACCATGAGAGACTGTGGACTCTGAGAAACAAACTGAGGGCTTTAGAGGGGACGGGTTAGCCCAGTGATGGGTATTAAGGAGGGCATGGATTGCATGGAGCACTGAGTATTATACACAAACAATGAATCATGGAACACTATATCAAAAGCTAATGATGTACTATATGGTGACTAACATAACATAAAAAATAAATAAATAAATAAATAAATAAATAAATAAATAAATAATAACACAGAAAGGTTAAAAAGAATCATACTTCACCTATAACATCAGACAAGCTAGAATATGTAACAAATATAAATCAATAGAGTAAAAAAGGTTACTTCACAACAATAAAAATAATATATCCAAGAACAAATAGCAGCTATAAACTTACATATACATACTAAAGCAGCCTTTAAAATGTAGTAAACAAATTTTTACAGAATCAGCAGGAAAATGACAAGTCACATAATGACAGTTTTACACAATAGTCCAGAAATTAATAAATCAAACGGACAAGATACTAGTAAAGATACAGAAGATTTAAACAACATAACTAACAAACTTTATCTGTTGCTCAAATATAGATGGTTGCATCTTATAAATATAGAATATATGTGAAATTCTGAAACTGACCACATTTTAGAACTCAAAATTTATTTTAAAAAAGGAAGAATATTACCATCACATAGAATATGAGATTAACTTAAAATTAATAACATCAAAGAATAATCTGAGAAAATGTAAACATTTGAAATTACAAATCACATTCATATGTAACTTTTTTTTTAAATATTTACTTATTTATTTGAAAGAGAGTTGGGGGAAGGGAAGAGAGAGAGAGACAGGGAGGGAATCTCAGACTCCCTGCTGAGTGGGAAACCCAACACGAGGCTCTATTCCAGGACCCTGAGATCATGACCTGAGCAGAAATCAAGTCAGATGGTTAAATGACTGAGCCACCCGGGTGCCCCCATACTTTTATAATGTTAGAGGTAAGTAATCACTGTGGCCATTATAACATACTTAACACTGAAAATGATGAAAATAGTCACATAAAAATTTTTAGAATTTAAATAACTCAGTTCTTAGAAATTTACAGTAATAAATTTTTATTTCATATAAAAAGGAAACACAGAACATCATCAGCAAATGTACAACTGAAGAAGTTACAAATAGAACAAAGAAACTCTATCTAAGAATAATGGCATAAAACTTTTTAAATAAAGGAGAAAATATAAAAATGAACTCAGTATACATATCCAAAAGCTATTTATTTGAAAAGACTCCTACATAGATAAACATCTAATAAAACTTATTAAGAAAATAAGAGCAAAATCACAAATAAACAATAACAGGAGTAGAAATACACTCTGATAAAATCATACACTGAGCATTATACTAATGAATTTGAAATTTTAAATGAATTGCAAATTTTCTTGGAAAAATAAAACTTTTCAAATCTGACTGAGCACTTATAACATTCTATTGTTTTTAAGTTGTAGTTTATCAATGTCAGCTTGAGTAGTAAGACAAGATAAAGAAATAAGAATTAGACAGGAAGAAATCAATCTCACAAATGATATCACTAGGCACATAGAAAAGCTAAAACAAATAGAAACATTATTAGAAGTAATAAGAATCAGTGTGTTTGCTGAACATAAGAATATAACATAAAAATTACTCATCTCCCTATAAATTAATAATCAATAAAAAATATAAAGCTCTTTCACAATTGCAACAAATAACATTTTCTATAAGTATGTACCAGAATCTGTAATAAAACTATATGGGAAATAATATAAAACTTTATTAAAAACTACCAAAGTCTGTAGTAAAACTATATGGAAAATAATATAAAACTTCATTAAAAATTTTTTTAAAGTCTCCTAAATTCGATGGAAACATATAGTCATGGATAAGAAGGTGTAATAGCATGATGACGTCAAATCATTAAATTATGGATAAATTGAGTGTAATTACAATAAAAATTCCAACACAATTTTCGATGAATTTAGCAAGCTAATTTAAAAATACATTCGGAAGAACAAAGGGTCAAATATATCCAGACAATTTCGAAGAAATACTTGAATTTTGTTTGGTGGAGAGCATATTTCCCTACGAATACCAAGGCTCATTATAAAACTAAACAAATAAAGACAATATAGTCTCGATGTAGGAATAAACAAACAGACCAATTGCACAAAATAGAGATCCCAGGAGAAAAAAAACAGGCTGGCATAAATATTATAATTTGATGCAAATCAGAGATAGTATTAAAATTACAAATGAGGAAGAAGTAATGGGACCATTCAATAAATGGTGGTAGGACAACTGATTACTCAAATGGAACAAAATAAATCTCTGTAACACTCTCACAAAGGTGGGCACCTGGGTGGCTCAGTGGGTTAAAGCCGCTGCCTTCGGCTCGGGTCATGATCCCAGGGTCCTGGGATCGAGGCGGCCCACATCGGGCTCTCTGCTCAGCAGGGAGCCTGCTTCCTCCTCTCTCTGCCTGCCTCTCTGCCTACTTGTAATCTCTCTCTCTGTGTCAAGTGAATAAATAAAATCTTTAAAAAAAAAAAAAAACACTCTCACAAAGGTATGCTTGTGCACACATGCACATGCACACACATACACACATACACTTCCTGATGGCTTAAGAGTTAAAGTAAAAAAGCATAAATTTATGAAAAATTTAAAAGAAAATATGAAAGACTATATGTATTTGAAGCCAAGCTCTGGTAAATTTTTTTTATTAAAAAAAGGGAAAGACAAAGTATGAACACTAAATGAATAAATTAGACTACATTAAAATCTGTCAGAAGGCACCATCTCAAAAGCAAAACTGCAGGTTGCACCTGGGTGGCTCAGTCAGTTAAGTATCCTATTCTTGATTTAGGCTCAGGTCATAATCTCAGGATTATGGAATCAAGCCCTGTGTCGGGCTCCGTGCTGTCATGGAGTCTGCTTGGAATTCTCTCCCTCTGCCCCTCCCCCAACCTCTCTCTCTCTCTCTCTCTCTCTCTCTCTCTTTTTCTCTCTCTCTCTCTCCCCCTAAAACAACAACAACAACAAAACAAACAAACAAAAGCTGCAAGCCCCTGGCATGAAAATCATCTTTGCAGTGCACATAATTCATAAAAACATTTGAAGAAAAAAAAATTTTTTTGAAGACAGAATGTGTCAAAAAGTTAGATAAATCAGTAAGAAAATTACGAAGAACCCAACAGAAATTTACCTAATGGATCTGAAAAAAAAATTCCAATTTGCATGTGTGAGAATATGCCTAATTTTATAAAATTGAGAAAAACAAAAGTGAACATTGAGGTAACATTTAGCTTAGTCAGGTAACCAAAATTAAAAAGAAAAAAATCTAACCATCACAACTAGACAAGACTGTGGAGTAACCAAAACACTCCTACAACCTTTGATGGTAATACAAATAGCCTCAGGCAACTTAGAAAAGCCATTTGGTGACGTCTTGTCATATTTGAACGTACATATGCCCCACTCTTTGACCTAGCGATTCTACTTTAAGGTGTGTGATCTAGAGAAGCTGTGGAATTTACGTGCAAGGGTTATGATGAGATTGTTCATTGCATCATTGTTTCTAGCAGAGAAAACAAAACAAAACAAAACAAAATTAAAAAACCCTGAACATTTCGCTGGCAGGTAAAGGGATAAAGAAGTCGTAGTATGTTCACACATAGAACTAATGTAAAACAGTTAAAAACATGAACTAGAAGGAACGCCTGGATGGCTCAGTCCATTAAGCCTCTGCCTTTGGCTCAGGTCACGGTCCCAGGGTCTTGGGATGGAGCCCCTCCATCTGGCTCCTTGCTCAGTGGGGAGCCTGCTTCTCCCTCTGCCTCCAATGTTACCCCTGTTTGTGCTCTTTCTCTCCCTCTCTCTCTCTGACAAATAAATAAAATCTTTAAAAAATTAATTAGGTAAATAAATAAATAACACGAACTAGAGCTATATACACTTCAATAGGGTAATTGTCATACTATAATCGGACTCTCCTAAAGTTCGTCATTATCATTGCAAGATTAATATTTTGTGAGATAAAGCCTTCTGGTTTTATCTTATCACTTCGGGACAGCATGACCACATGGGCAGCCACTGACCAAATTTATTGCACTGGTGACTTACCTCTAAGACTGAGGCAGAAAGAAAATTTTCACATACATGCATTGTACTTCTCAATTTTGTTTTGAAGTCTTAAAAAAATCAAAAGTCCTTAAACATAGCGCATTACCAAAATTTGGTATTCAGCTGAATGCTTACTGATAAAATTTTAACAGGAAATAATCTGAATTACTTCCATGTCATTAGCATTCCGTTTGCTTCTATAATGATTTCTGCATCATTTTCTATGCAGTAGTACAATTGCATAGAATATAAAAACAAAATTGATAAGAAAAATGCACTATAGAAAAAGTCCGTTATTTCCAGTAGACAAGAGTACAATTATTTTTCAGAATGAAAATACACATTTTGCAAGTGTAGCATATAAAATAATGATTCTCCTTTTCTATTATGCATTATGCTATAGAGAAGCCGTGAAAAATTAAAATATTTATTCTATTTAAGATAGAAAGAGCAGGATAATTGGCACAGTATCTTCTTCTTTCTAGAGGTTTCCAGGTTCTAAAACTGCCAGACATTTTTTGCCTAGGGCTTTAACGAGCATAAAAGGTCATTAATCCAAGGTCATCATAGCAAACTTCTATGGAAGAATAATCAGTCATGCAGAAATTATTTAAATGACCACAGAAGCACATGCCAATTTAGCTTGGTGTTTTGCATGATCCCTGTTGACCACTTTTCTACACATTATAGCAATACTTCAGAAAGCTCACCTTTGGAGGAGGGTAGATACATTTTAATTTTCAAACTCTGTTAGGTAAAGAAATAAGGGAACCAGCACAATGAGCACAAACCACACACACACACACACAAACACACACACACACACACAACTCCTGGAAAATGCATGCCTACCTAAGCTTAAAGCTTGAGTACAAGATTCTCTTTCCCCACTTGAGACCATATTCATGAGAATTTATCTCTGTATACATTTCGAAGTTGCCCCTTATCAAGTGTGTGATACTATACTTTTTCCCCCTGAGCTCCAAAATGGTAGCAATTACTACCTCTCCCAGGTTTGTGGTGGGCATAAAAGCTTAATTAACATTTTATATGTAGCATCTAGGAGAGTGGCAAGCAGTAATATACACATCCCAAAATGGTAGCCTTTTTTGTAAGGTATTGCACAAAATCCTAATAGAAAATGATAAGTATTAACCAAACATATTTTTTTTTCCTTCTTTAAACCCTGTTCAGTTTAACAACATTTGTTTCACTCCTATTCCATGTTAGGCACTGTGATAATTAAATAAGAAATAGTCTGGGGCAAGAAATCCAATGGCTAGTAGGGAAGACACAAGTAAAATATAATTGAAATATAATCTAATAAATAAGACATAGAAATGAATAAATAAAAGATAAGGTATAAGAATTCCCCAGGGCAGGGAAACAATCGAACAAAGTGATAAAAGGAAGATCTCAGAAAGAAAGCAACATCTTAGTTAAGTGTCAAACGATAAATAATAAGCCAGAGTTTTTTAAACAGAGTAAGACATATCGGGCAGAGAGAACAGGCTGAGCATATATGTTTGAGAAATATAAATCCTTGAGTTGGGTAGCAAGTGCAAGGAATAAAATGTCAGGCACAAATTAAGGCAATGAAGCTCCTGAGATGGGCGAGGGCCAGGTCATGGGGACTTCATATGATAGGGGCAGAGAAAGAGCATCTTTAGATGGATTTTTTAAAAGGTCAGGTTTATTTGGGATAGCTTTTTCTGGTTGGTGGATGGATTTCAAAAAGGTCAAGCCTGAAAAATGGGAGACCAATTAAGGAATTATTATAAAAGTTCAGGTGAGAGAGACAATGAGAGTCTCGATGAGATGCTGAGTTAGGGTGAGACCGTCGGTGTATTTAGGAAGTTAAGTTGGGAGGACCTGGAGGAGTAGGGTAAGGAAAAACGCTAAGGCTAACAGGATTCTTGGATATCATGCTCGAGTGGCTGGGTGGATAGAGAGCCGCATTATCTGGAGTGCAGATGAAAGAGGGAGAGATTTGGGGCAAAGAAGATGCTAAGTTTGAGGAGCTTTGGGAGAATCGGGATGGCAGATTCTGAGGATACCAGCATGTGTGCAGTAAAAACAAACAAACAAACAAAACAAGCAAAAACAGAAAAATGGAGGCAGAGAAGTCAGGGTGATGGGGAAATGGATTTGAACCAAACTCCAGGGAGTCTGTGCTGGGACGAAATGGAATATGGAAATGGAATATGCACGAAGAAAACGCTGAAAGAGAGGACAAGTCTTCTTATAAACCCCAAGGAAGAGGAACTTGAAGACATCAGCAGCCCTATATTGAACGAAGCTTCACTTGAAAATAATTTACATCCTCCCCCACTTTTTCAAAGATTTTCTGGTCATTTTGATTTATCCGAAGATAAGCAGTACTTACACTTGAATGTACATCTCCCAGAGCATGTACAGTCATATAAAAGTCAGAGAAATTTTCTGTACCCCCAACATGGGTTTTTGCTTGCTTTGATTTTTTTTCCCTCCTTATACATTTCCTATTGAAGCAAAACTTAAGTGAGATGTTCTCCTAATACCTATCCAATCCCTGAAATCTTGTAGGAAATGGCATGCAGTCTCACCTGCAATGTAAATGCCTTCTCTGAGTAAGGAAAGAACCTCCAAGTTCAAGATTTATATTCCACTGAACACCAGAAACAAACATTTTAAAGAGATGTTTCAAAAAATACTTGAGAAGAATTCACCAAGTATTTGTGTTTGTTCAATGGAGACCGAGTGCCTCCCAGTTTCCAGGTACTGTGCGGTGTGCTGGGGACAGAAAGACAAGGAGCACGTGGTCCAGCATCGGACAGCCTACAGTTGGCAGAAGACAGAGGCAAAAGAGCAAATCATTACCATCATGGGCCAGCAGCCTTCTAAGGAAGATACAAGATGCTTTCACAGCTTGGAGGAGAAAATGCTCAAAGCACTATTTTTATGTTAATCAAATTGCCACCTTTATAAGGGACCATATTTAAAAGTTAACACTTCATAAATTAAAGTAGAACACTATATGAAACACCGAACTATAGAAAGATAGTTTGCTTTTTCTCAGCTTGGTCCTTAGTGTCTTGACATTGAGGAAACGGGTTTTCATTTCCGTTTGGTTTGGGGGGGGTTCCCTGTTGAGTTTTGCTGTCATCTTCCTGAATAACCCAACCTGGGTTGCAATAACATTTAGAAAGAGAAGTTGGTGTTTGTTTATGAAAGCAAATAACAGGACATCTGTTATTGTTATAAAATTTAAAGAAAAATGTTATTAAGAAAGCTCAATTCAGTGTATGCTATATTTCTTGTAAATCAACAGATAAAATTAACATGTTATTATTTATGCAGTATTTCCACGTGAAAAGTTGTAGAAAAATGCAGAAAAATCATTTAACTTCTTAGCTTTTTCTCCTTTTACCCCATGTGCCGAGAAAGTACAAAAAGCTATTTTTATGTGTATTTTCAATACCACGTGTAAATGCATCCTTTTCCTTGAAAATGCCAATATCTTATCTCCATATTTCCTACTTTGTTATGGAAAAAGACGACTGTCCTATAGATTTACATGCCTTGCTCTCCTGCCCTAGATATGCATATTCAACAAAGAATACAAAGATTTAGAGAATGAGAAGGAGCCTGAACTCATGGGCCGTCAAAATCAGATGAATGTTGCTCACATCAATTTCATTAGGATTCATAAAGGCAGTCTCCATAGCAACATCATTTTCACAAAGCACAGAAATGTTGCCTTTTATTTTATTTTTTAATGGAAAAGCCGAGGGTCAGATTATCATTTTTTTCCCCCATATCCCATTCATCTTCTACCCTCACACAGGTCCGATAGCACTCAAAAGGAGCTTTATGGACATCAAAGATGGCTCCATAGTGAAGTGGAATAATACTTTTAGTCAAGTTTATTATAGAAATACATAGCGTTGGTGGATTGGGGATAAATCTGAGGGGAACTACTCCTGAAATTAGAAACCTATTACTTGACCCTCACTCCGAGAACTTGGGAGCTCATTATTTAAATATGACTGTGTAAATCCAACAAAGGAAGTCCTTTCACAGTCAAATAAAATCCAATTTGTGTGACCAAAGAGCTTAGGGAAACATTTGGCCTCTTTCTGCTTTTTCACTTTCCTTGAGGATTAAATTTAGAAGGAGGATGGTTATAGTTTTAATAATTCCTCATTCATAAAAATGCATTTATATGATCCCTTGAGGTACTGTTGCTTTTTTTGAGAGAGAGAGAGAGAGTGCAAGTTGGGAGAGAGAGGACAGAAGAAGAGGGAGAAAGAGAATCTGATGCAGGCTCCTCACACCAGTGAGAAGCCCGACACAGGATTCCATCTGGAGGCTCCATCTCACCACCCTGAGATCATGGCCTGAGCTGAAATCAAGAGTCTGACGCCCAACCGACTGAGCCACCCAGGGGCCCCGAGGTATTGTTGCTTTTAAAATGTGTTCTTTTTTCTTCATGAAAGATAATGGTGGAAGAAGAAATGTAGGGAACAATTGGTAATAATTCTTTACTCACTAGGTTATTCAAGGGATTATCCCTAGAAAAGGTAAAATTCCTTATTAATTTAAAATGATCTCATCCTGGTATTCAAACACTGACTCTCTAACATCTCTTTGGTTTTAATGCTAAACTGCCTTTTAGTATTATAATTGTATTACAATTATATTAGTGCATTTAATTCTTTTGGACAAATTCTAAAATAGACTTTCACCCAAGAGAATGGAATAATTCCATCATCAATAAATGCCTATTTACTCCACAAACTAGAATGAGTTGGGGCTCTCATGGTCCATTGACTAAATACATAATTAGGTGAGAAGTTTTCTGATGCTTTTAAATCAATCTGTCCATGCATCAGGCAAGCCAGAGTGATGCTGATGAAAATATTTCATGTGATCAAACAAGCAATTGTTTTGTACATAAAATATTCCCAAAATTAATTTGCATCAGTTACAATAACAAAAATGCAGAAGAAAGTATGAAATTCGAGTATATAGGTAGTATAGACCTTGACAGGCTCACCAATACGACACGTTTCTCTTTTGTTATTTGCTTGAAAGTAACGGCACCAGTGCTATTGGAAGAGAAGTAAGCGATAGCAATAAGAAGTCACTTTTGTCCGTCTTATTAAAATGTGCAGTGTCAGCTATAGAGCTTCAAGACATAAAATACAGCTTTTTAGGTTAGGGTTTGCATTTTCTGAGAAGCGCAAAATTTCCTTTCCACAAAGAATATTAGAATAATGGAAAAATGGAATAACGGGAAAAGTTTAGTGTGAAGAAATCACAAACTCTTTTTGTTGAGGGGGCGAAGAGGGTGGGAGATAGAGCAGGGGGAGAGGCAGAGAAAGAGAGAACCCTAAGCATGCTCCGCACTCAGGGCAGAGACCAAGGTGGGGCTCACTCTTGTGATCCTGACGTTACGACCTGAGCCGAAATCAAGAGTTGGAGATTTAACCGGCTATGCCACCCAGGGACCCCAAAATCGCCAACTCTAATGAAACACAGAAAAATTGACAGACCACTAAAAATTCTAAACAGACACAAAACCAGTAAAGCAAAGCAAGCTTCTAAAGACAAACTAGTTAAGATTGTAAAAATGTGTGAAACAAACATCAGTATCTAACTTTGATGTTATCCTCATTTGAATATGGAATATTTACACATGGCAACACTTTTAACTATATGAAGGGGTCAAAAGAAATCAAATATTATTTATCTTACTATATACATTGAATAAATGTAGTCTGCCTATTGCCTATATCATTGAAGTATAATTTTACCAATATTAGGTTTGAGAATAGTCTGTTAGCATAAAAATTCAGATTTTTCTTTTACATTAATGTTTGCTATTTAAAACCCTCTAGATAATTTCTTATTTAAATCACTGAGTCAAATAGAAACTTCTTTTGTATCAGAGACTTATTATTGCACTTACTTCTCTCTGCCAATATTTCTCACCTTATCCATCTGTTCTGATAGCTATCATTTTTCTAACCTCAAAACACCTTCATTGCCAGCCTAACCTAACCTGTTGTGGGTCGTCCGCACACATTTCTCACTCTTTTACCTATCCACCTTAGCCTTCTTCTAAATCCCAGACTACCTGAAACAGTTTTTCCATCCCGCCTGCTATCTGGCATCCCTCTGTCCCTTTAAAAAGCGGTGCAAATCTTATGTCTTCTGAAAAACTTTTCCCAAGCAACCTCACTCTTTCTTACACCTACCAGCAGAATATCCATCTACGGTGTGTCTGTAATTATTGTTCTTCTTTCTTTAGGCTTCATGCATGCTTCCTCTTTCCCTTCATGTTGTCAATTCCAAAGGATAGGGAGAGTATATAATGGGTAATATATAATGAATATTATTATATAATAAATATTTACTATACCATAAATATGTAAAACAAATAAATATACAGCTTGAACAGGATATGACTTCTGACAAATGTATTCGAGTCATTGTGGAACTTCTAGTTTATAAAGAATTTTCAAATTTTCCCCACATGGCTGAACTCCGATTTAATATATGATGTAATTGTACAAATGAATTTTAGCTTGAGAGTATATCCACTAAGCAATGTGATTATGCAGAAATTATCACTGGTTAAAGTTCATATGTATGTTTCACTATCACCTGTTTCTTCACCACATCTTCTCCAGTGAAGACCCCAGGTAGGTCCAGGGGCCATGATCACTGAGCATTCTCCAGCCTAACAGCCTCTCTCGATGCTTTGCTGCAAATTTGTCCCTTGAATTTATCAGCCAAAACTATCGCTTCCACAAAATCCGTGGGTCAAAGTTATCATTTTTCCCAAGCCTAATCATCTGCAGGATATTTGGGACACTATTATCTTTGTTTCGTTGAGGGACAATTTTCTTTTGATGCTCTCTGATGTATGGCCTAAATCACATTTCAACCACAAATGTTTAGAGGGTGTGCATTAAACAATATACAAATACATATTACATAACAAGTAAGTAAATATAGTCGTATATCCCATTTCCCATTGATAGGATAAATCACCCCAGAAAATACCACTATTTCGTTTTTGTTTTTTTTTTAATACTTATCCAGTGGCTGAAAAGCCTGATGTAGCCAGTCCCAATATGAAGAAACCGTTGTGTCTCATGATGAGGGCACTTATTCCTGAGGCTTTACAATCTCCAAACCAATATATCCCTAAGTTGGGGGACAGAAACAACTTTTTGCCTGCTTGTGTAAATATGAGAATTGCCACCTTCACTTCTATTCACTATTCTCAGAATTAATATATTTTGACAATGGGAGAAGGAGAAATACATATTAGCTTCTGGTTCATACTGAATCTTGCAAAAATAATATCTTAGCTCGGTTATAACTAGGTCACAATAATCCTTTCCTTTGTACTGGAAGACTGGAAGCTTGTAACTTTCAAAAGACCTGAGAAGACTAATGAATCCAGTGAGTCTTGACCACCCCCTTTCCTCCTGCTCCCTCTCGTCCCCCTCTTTCCCCCTCTTCCTACTCTTCCTTCTACCTTTTCCCTGTTTCTTCTTCCTCCTCCCTCCCTCCTCCT